>APFE031293904.1:27994-40010 GCA_000404065.3 Pinus taeda
AAAAAATGCCTTTAGTTAGATTCCAAAATTAGTAAAACTTTAGCAATTTCTACAATCATTACCTTTTAGAGATGCTTCAATAATTTATTTAGAGAATACTAAATAATTTTATGGTTGCCATGATTAGCATCATTGTGATAAAAAAAAATTATATTTCATTTGAAAAATTTCACAATGCTATAAGAAAATTTAAAATTTAATTCACTTTTAATTTGATTAAGAAATTTTCATGCAGAAACAAAGTTTGTTCCCTCCTATAAAGAATTCTTTCAATTTCAATAATCCTGATGAGCTTCTAGGCCAACACTCTTCAGTCGACGGTTTGTTGAGATGAGTTTTTACAAGAAAAAGTGAAAAAATATATTCAATTTCGTCTCACAAAAAAAAATTAAGAATACGTCAATGCTTAATAATATGAATTTCAATTGACAGCCAAATTTCAGCCCCAATCCTAGGGCAGCCGAAATTTGGCTGTCAATTGACAGCTAAATTTCAGCCCCAATCCTAGGGCAGCCGAAATTTGGCTGTCCATATTTATTACTGCTATTATTTCAATCAATTATAATCGGTCCATTAACAATTATAATTGATTAACATTATTCTATATGTATTTGTATCCAAATCCTTATTTAAATACGTTTAATGCCATAACTTAATTAATCACATTATTTGGCATATTTAATCATCACATAAACGTAATCTTGCTGACAGTATTTGATATCATAATCATAATGCACGCATGTCCAACCTAATTATTGTAATTAGACGTCTCTAAATCCAACAATTGTATCACCCTGGTACTCAACGACTTGAAGGGATGGTCCGCTTGTTATTCCTTATTGTCAAAAATCTGATTTAGGATGTTGTCAGACACTCTCCTTCACTTCGACAGTTATTTCTAATCCAAGAGTGATCATTATTTTGTTTTCACACACAACCCACTTCACATCATTTTCCACCATCGTAATCCTATCTTGAGACGTCAGCTGGAGTACTTTTACTGAATGTTGCACCACAAATTAAAATAATGGTTCCTGCCTTATACTGATGAAGAGTCACCTCATTTCTGCACATTTAATTTCTTCGATTAGGATTCCCACAACACTGTGCATTGTCTATTCTGGCACTGTTATTGCTTGGGATTACCTCTCGTGCACAATGTTCCACATTTGCACACAATGTATCTCACCTTGCAACTATCTAAATGACTTCTACTCCCAAAAATAAAAAAATAACCACTATTTACTAACTCTAAAAATAAACAACACAAATATAATTTTCAAACACAACCAACATACTTTATTTAAGTACAAAGGGTATAATGTTTTCTAAATCCTCACATCTAGTGCATGGGAGCTTGGCTATCCCTTTACAACTTCAACTGGCTCCTGTTAATGAAACCATCTCGCAAGGTACCATTCAAAATTTTCAATCGTATTATTCTTGCATCCGTCACATGCCGGATAATGTATGGCCCCAACCAAGGCATCTAAAATTTGCTTGAGTTCTGTAAAAAAAAAATTGTCATACAAAAGTACTAAATTTTCGTGGTTGAAATGTCTTATGTTTAATTCTTATATCATGCCCTGCTTTGTCTCGTGATTTCCACAATTCCAAGTGAAATATGGCTACTGTTCAATCTTCCTCCAACTTCAGTAGCTCTTGTAACCTCTGCTCCACTGCGCTTGGTTCTGTCAATTGCGTATCTACTAGAATGTGCAAGCTAGGCTCTAAAAACTCAACTATCATTATTGCATCCTGCCCATACACTAACCGGAAAGGTGTTTTCCTAGTCAACTTCTTTGACATGGTCATGTATGCCCAGAAAACTGTTGGTATCCTTAGATCCCAATCATTGTGTTGTACGTTACATACCTTAGTAAGAGTTGTCTCCAATATTTTGTTAAAGGCCTTCACCATACCATTAGCTTGGGAATGGTAGGGAGTTCTCTATTGGTGATAGATCTAGAACTCCTCTATCAACGCTGCAATGGTCTTGTTCAGAAAGTGAGTGCCTTAATCATTCATTAAAATCCTCAAACACCCAAATCTGGTCACTACATTCTCAAATAAGAAATGTGTAGTTGTATTTGTGCTACAGTATTTGACTGGCATGACTTTCGCCCATCTGGTCAAATATTCAGTGGTAGTGATTATTTACAACACACCATCCATGTTGTCGGTGGGTTAATCAGACCCACAAAATCAATTTTCCACTTGTCAAATTCCTGCAGGGTCACTTGGGGATCCAAGGGCATGTCGTTTATACAATAAGGCTTCCCCACTTATTGGCATATGTCATAGGATCTACAAACACCTTGGCATCACCATGTAGAGTAGACCACCATAGCCCTGCGCGCAAGATCTTTTGTGTCATGGCTTGTCCTATATAATGTCTTCCAACAAAGCCTGTGTGCACCTCTATCATAATCATAGGCTTCTCATACTCTAATAAACACCTACAAAAAATCCCAAATGTGCCTAACTTGTATAAGGAACTTATGATGAGCTTATAATCTGTCGCTTTCACCAACAATTTTTTAAATTTTTTTGCACAATAGTATAATCTTTCGGCACCATCCCTGTACTAAAAAATTTGGAAATTTCTGTGAAGTGATCATCCACCATAGTCACAGCAAAAAGTTGTGCTTTTGACAAAATTTCCTCCAAATTATGTGCATCCTCTCTTGTGGTCAGATGTGACAGATGATCGGGTCCTGCATTCAATTTACCAAGCCTGACCACCACCGAAAAATTGTATTTCTGGAAATAGTGTTAACACTTGCAAATCCTCCCCTCAAACATGATCTTGTTGACGAGGTACTTTAGCACAAAATTATCAGTGTACAATTTGAACTTAGTACCCAGCAAGTAATGCGTAAACTTTTGAAGTGAATACACCATTGTCAGTCCTTCTCTTTTTGTTGTTGTATAATTCTGCTCCGCTATGGAAACCTTCCTACTTGCAAAAGAGATGGGATGATATGTTTCTCCCTTATCAAGTTGTGCTAAAATCATGCCCAATGCAATTGATGAAGCATTGACATGCACGTAGAACTCCTTATGCCAATCTAGGAATACGAAAGTCGGCACAATCACCGATTTCTCCTTTGACGTGTCTAAATCTTGCTAAAACTTGCCATTCCACTTAAAACTTGTCCCTTTTTTCAACAACGTCTCCATGGGGCCAATAATCCAAGCATATCCTTGGATGAACTTCCAATAATATGTTATATGTCCCAAGGTAGAACACAATTGCATCACTGGTGTGGGTGGTGATAGATCTACTATTGCCATGATCTTTTTTTAGTCCACCAACAAACATTGCTCATAGACTACATGCCCCAACAAAATGCCAAAAGGTGAACAAAATATACATTTCTGTATACTTATGGAATCTACAGTTGTCTACACCTATCCAAAATTAGCTACAGCACCTTGTGATGCTCCACCTACTGCTTGACCAACTCCAATGCTACTAGTAACTCCAACCCCCTAACTATGATTACCTTCTACAATAATCATTACAATTTTTGGAGTACTTACCTCTATATTTGTGGAAGTGTGTGGGGTCATGGGTTTGACATCTGCTATAGTCTAACTCTGTTGTCCAGGGTTCAGAAACTCTGTCATGCATGGATTGAGTTTCTCTTCTTCCTTTGATTCAATGCACAAGGTATCGAATTGTATTCCCTCATAACTTTAATCACTTGCACTACTCCTTTTCCTTGGGTGTCCCTTTCTCGCCCCTCCCTGGGCTTCTCCTTGCGACATGCATCAATGTTGAGCGAACTCCTCTTATGTCACTCCATCATATTCTTTGTCCATTCCTCAATGTGCCACCCTCTATGTCCTCTACCTCCATCTTTCCTCTTCACCTTCACGTCTGTAGTCTCTTACCTGCTTTTAGTCTCTACTATAATCCTCCTACTATTTTTCCAACTTCCCTTTGCTCATACTACCCCCTGGTTCTCCCCCACTTTCCCCTTTTTGTGCAAGTGGTCTAGTCATTCATGTTGTCTGATGCTAAGGGAAAAACTTTGTGGTCACACAGTAACATGTTAATGGATAACGGCAGTGACCATATGAATCTACCTCGCGGACCCTTCAGGAATTTCCTCTACACTCCACTATATGCTATTGTTGCTTCTGTTGTGAATTCAACAATATAACCTTCCAACGCACTCTCAAACCAAAAATCTACAACACGGGATATCTTGTTACTCAACGCTTGAAACTAAAACCTCCTTAGGAGTCCACTGTCTTGGTCCATCATCACAGTAAGTTGGATTATTGTTCTTTAGTTATTGAACCCATCATGTCGGAATACTAGGGAACTCTCCAAAGCAAACTTCATGAAGTTCATTAAACACATGCTTCTGCAACCATTTCTCTTTGCTCAGTCTCTTTCCCCTGATTTCTTTTACTCCAAATTTGTGTCCTTCCACCTTAGCCACTAAGTAATTTCATCTTTGTTAGGATTCCATGCTTTCTGCATATACATCACAGAACAATCCCATCATATAATGATCCTGGTTTCGACAACATAACCATTTTTTGGCACAAGGGGTTCGAATAGACCCGAGGTTTGGTGTGTAGTTCGGCCAAAAAACCTACTCGAACTAACCTTTTTGGCGTCACCCACAAAGTTAATGAAGTCTCACCCAAGGTTCTATGGGGAATTGTTGGAACTAGGTTTCCGTAATCAGATGGGATTACAGCGGTTTTGTGACACTAGGAATTTGACTTATCGCTCGGGGTTCCAAACATGTATTGGATAGACACCTAATGGTCATTTTGTGGGTATGTGTCATGCGGGACTTCACAAATTCTTACACGATCTAGTCAATGCATTTTTCATTTCACACAACAGTATTATGACTGAAGCATTTTGCCTCTCTCAGCAGCCTTTTCGAAAATATAAAAGCAACTCATTATTTGATAGAGCTAATATTATGATGACTGAACTATAACAGTGATATCAATTCCCCTTACTACAAATAATATTAAGAAATAATGTATTGACATTGTATCATTAGACAACCAATAAGACAAACAGTAATAACAGTAACATAACACATATATACACCAACATATACAGGGAAATCCACTATTCTTTTCATCGCTTCAACATAAATCAAATATACACAGTGAGCTACAATAGAAGTCACTAAAATATGGCTCACCAGACTTACAGTCTTTACCCGTATCATATCACAACAATTATTATAATGCAAAAACACCATAGACTCTATTACAGATTGTTTTATCTACACATAGGTTGCACAACATCTACAGACGCACACGACTAACATCTAGGATTATGACCACTGTAACAAAAGGCGTGTTCTTAACAGCTCTTCATTCTCCTTTGGGATACCCTCGAACTGTGTTGGATGAGTCTTCTTATTGGTCTCCTCTAGCTTCTCAATCCTCATCAGCCTGATTCTTCTCCACTTTGGTGGTTCTTCTGCATCTACTAACTATTTAAATATTCTCTGAAATCTTCTCTCTAGTTGTCCCATGTTGTTCAACAGTTGAATAATGCTTGCTTACCACTCATTCAGCCTCTTCCCCTTTGCAAATATTTTTAGATTCTTCTACCATGGTGACCTTCCTCTCCTTCTCCAATCATTCCAAAATCCTAACTACCAGATTTACCCGCATGCGTCCTTGCTTGCTCGACATTGTTGACTTCCTCGCTCGGTGCCTTCCTGTGTTGCACCTCCCTTACCTATGCCAACTTTACAGTGGCACACTAGACACTTATCTCCTGCATCACTCTCTTTTGTGTGGTTCCTTGCACTAATACAACAACAACGACAACAACAGCAAAATCGACCTCCAATAGAGATAAATGGAAAAATCAGATATTTTCAATATCCAAACATTAATAATCCCTAATTCCATTAAAAATGTGAAGGGTGTATATTATAAGATATAATACCCTAAGTTGACTGCAAATTCCAAAGAAAAAAACCAACATATTGAACATAAGAAGTAAGAGCAACAAGACTAGTCATTCAATCTTATGAGAGTCAAATTCTTCCACAGCAATAGGCTCCTTATTGTTTCCTAACAAGAATATTGAATCTAGAGGAAGGCCTAGATTATTTTTTATTGTTTTAGGTGCTTTTCCAATCCTTTCATCTACCTTGGTCCCTGCAAAATTCTACCCCTCTTCGACTCCTGGCATATTGATGAGGCATCGAGGGAAGACACCAAAGAATCAAATGTGAATTTAGGCAAGAAATGAAGCCCTTCAGATTGGGATTAAAGGACAATGAGAGCCTTGTTGAAGATGTAGAAAGGAAAGGAGAGCGAAATGTTGAGGAAATGGAAACTTGGGAAAAAGTTGCGAAGAAAATGATAGAAGAAAAGCTGAGAGATATAGAACAAGTGATAAAAACCAACATAATTGACTTAAAGGAAGGCAGAGAGAAAAGACCAAGGTTAGGAAATAAGGAAATTACCATGAGGCTTCCTAGAAACGTGCATGAGAAGAGACCCAAAGATAAAAACATATTTAAATAGAGAAAATTTTCCGAGGAGCCAATAAAATTTAAAATCCTTGGTTACCAATGCCTAATGACGTCGAAATTTTAAGACCAATAACCATGAGTGACCATAATTAACAATTGTGAATTGAGGTGTACCTTGAAACCATCTCTGGCTTGTGTTAATTCCCACTATATTCTAGGCCCAACAACCATATTTGTGAATCATGAATGTGATTCACAGGAGGATGAAAGGAGAATGAGTCCATCAATGGCTTCAAAATCCCAATTTCCTCCATAATAATGACTACATTAATCCTCACGAGCTCCACCATTATACCAATAATAATTCCAAAAAATACCAACATCAAAACATAACACATTTGCATGATCCTCTATACAAAGTTATTAACATCAAGAGACATAGTGCCATGTCCACCACTATAAAATATGCTTGGTGGATTGGTGGCCATTCGCCTTTCCACCTAGACCCTCTTGGTCACCCCATCTTGGGCATATTTACACAAGACTCAAATTTCATTAAAATTTTAATTGATTTAATCAATAAATAAAAAAATATCGATTATTTAATTAATTGTTTGAAATGTAATTATAATTTAAATTTTTTATACTAATAAAATCATCAAGAATGTTCAAAATTTATATAAGTTATCATCACGATTTTAACTCAACATCACTTTAATTTTTCTAGTTTATAAAAACATATAAATATTTAACTTCCTAGAAAAAATAAGAAGAATTTTCTCAAACTTACTCTAGGCAGGGATGCAGGAACATGGAGTGCTACCTTAGGTTAAATGGGATAAAATAGCAATGATAAGGCTCATGGGAGGTTATGGATTGAAGAACATTTTCTTATTCTCAAAAGCCTTGGCAGCTAAATGTGAATGGAGGCTACTCTTGACACAAAGCTTGTGCACATCAGTAGTCACTCAAAAGTAAATTGCTCCAAGTTCATTGGAAGATTGGATAACAAGGGTGGACAACCCAAGGGCCAACATCTCAGTGATATGGAGGGCTATCTTAAACTCTTTTGATCTCATTGGCAATGGGATGGCATGGAGGGTAGGCAAAGGTGATAGAGTAAGTAAATAATTTTATATCAGCTTTATATAAAGATTTATGTGTGACAACCCCTCCCTAGATTTACCCACTTTTACAAGCCCTCCAGGTAGCTACGAAACGAAGTGCCACTATGACATGAACCAACCTCCTAACTCCATTTAAGAAAGTGGGGCCGACAACTTAGAATTATTGACTGCAAATTAACATCCTACAGGGCTTATAGGACACTCAAGGGCCAAAGAACCACCCTAGGTGACCAAACCCTGAGTTGGATTGCCTTTTCACTTACCTGGGCACACAACCGCATGCACAACCTACAAGGGTGAAGTTATGACCCTCAAAACACACACACAAGTTTCCTTCCCTGCGGTTATAGCCCAAAATTTCCAGTTTAGAGGGTGTGGTCCCAAGAAGTGAGCCACTTTTCCAGGCCAACCTCCAAAGTACTGCCTAGAACTGCCTGTAACTTCTCAGAATGATAAACGACATAATTACAATGATATTCATACAAAAATTGAACAAGAACTTGACCTAACCAGGCCTAACCATGACAGTTATTTTGTCAAACATATGGTGAATACGTAAGCTATAGTTCATGAATGCATATATGATCATAGGGGTCTAAAACTTATCTAAGAATCACCAAGAAGGTCTAATGCCCTGTCATAATAGTTGTATTAACACTTGTTAGCCCATGCATCCATTAACCATCAAATACTTATCAAATCCTGAACAACTTATAGCTAGAGAACATTACAAATATATGCTTGTAACCATCATATAGCCATATTATTAACCATGACATAGCAACCATTAAATCATCATAATAACAAGTACAAGCGCTCATAGATTACAACAGGAAAATAACTCTTATTAACCGATGCAAAATCCAACCAAGTTAGGGACTTCCACATACCACCTGACCATAGATTGTGCTTAACCAAATATTTCTTTCAACCAATCACCCATATTCCATATTCCAAGCATGAATGTGGGATATCAATACATAAACGATAGGGATTCCTGGAGATTAAACCATCTCCACCCTTAGGCTACCTTGATCTCGCCAAAACCGATCGAGATATAAGAAGCCTAAAACAAGCTTGGATGCTCCGAGTTTCTTCACCAATACCTTGAGGAATTTACTTTGTTGGCATTATGATACATATGTTGTACTTGATGGCAACCCACTCATCTCAGATGATAAATTATAGTGCAGCAAAGTTCACGGAATTTCATGCAGAGAAAGGTTTATTTCATGTGGAGAAAAGTTCACGGAATTTTGTGCAGAGAAAAGTTTATAAAAGTTTATTTCATGTGGAGAAAAGTTCACGGAATTTTATGCAGAGAAAGGTTTATTTCATGTGGAGAAAATTTCACGGAATTTTATGCAGAGAAAAGTTTATTTCATGTAGAAAAAAAGTTCACGGAATTTTCTGCAGAGAAAAGTTTATTTCATGTGGAGAAAAGTTCTCGCACTTTCATGGTTGGTTCATGGTATTAGTCCGACAGTTTTTGATCCTATGGTTTTGGTCCGTGGTATTGCATCCAAAAGTGTTGATCCCAAGTGATGGGTTCATGGTATTGTGTTATTATGGTTTTGGACCGTGGTATTGTGAAAGGCCTAAGACTATAAAAGAGGAAGGAGATCATTTGGCAAAGCATCATCTGAATTGTTATTGAATATCTGATAAAGTGCTAGATCTGGAATACTGTGATTGGGTTATGGTGCAAAACCTACACTTTGATACCATGCTATATTGGAGCTCCAAATTTTATTTCCAAAGATCCAATGTAGAGCCTTCACTCTAATACCAGCTTGTAACACTCCCTCCCACCCCCTTAAACCTTCTTGGGATATGGGAGGTGTTACTTTATAATTAACTTGACCTCCATGGTTTGTTATGAAGACGGGGTTACAAAAATCCTCTATTTTTGACACTTGTGGAATTAGCTTCTAGTATTGCCATCATATCCAACTCAACGAGAGATTTTGATGACATAAATTTCAATTACATTTGACTCCCAGATTAAAAGTTATGCCCATTTGAAGTTTGACTAACTAGATAACACAAATTCAGCAAATAATTGACACATGGCACCCACATGTGACCATATGGACCTACCAAGTCAACTCCAACGATCCCGCCTTTCTCCCAAGTGGCTCTTGCATGGCATCCATATAAACATGTCTTAGCCTATCAACACCTTCCACATGTACCTAACACCTTGGACTACACCAGCCCGACCCCATTGCATTTTGCGACTAATCTCTGCTATCAGTGATCCGCCTCACCAAGTCATTCAGTCAAGGGTCTTCCAACAATTCGTAGACACGAGGACCTATTGTGTCCCACCCGAGCATACATTATCCCAACTGCAAGTCTTCCCACTTCATCCCATTTCAAATCCACTTGGAGAGCCTAAGGCCACACACATGTCATCCCGACTAGGACTCCTTCAGATTTCACCCCGTTTCAAATCTACTTGAAGAGCCATGGGCTCTGCACATATCATCCCGATAGGGTACCACCCACTCATACGTCATCCCTTTTGTAGGTACTTTCAACTACACCCCATTTCAATTCTACTTGGAGAGCCTAGAGCGGTGCACACATCATCCTGGTCGCGATTCCTTCTAACTACTCCCCTTTTCAAATTTCCTTTGAGATCCCAGAGTCGCAAGTCTACAAAACATATCAAGCCACATTTTACCAGCAGATGGAAAAAGGGGCAGCCACTTTGAGATATTGTTGTCTAATTTTATGGCCTAAGGGACCAAATTCAAAAGGCCACTAATGGTGAGTGATTATCAGTAACGAGGGAAATCACCCCAAAACACTAGAAAACAATGGTTTCTGAGATGGAAAGGGAGACAAGGCCCAACACCAATTTCATACAATACTCACAACTTAGCAAGGAAATACACCAGTTACTCATACCATACTAGTCTACTATTACAATCATTTAGAAAATCTTGATCAACAATTGACTAAGATCACACAAAATTATAAATCATTCATAACATAATGTTGAAAATCATATCTAGATTCATATCACATATTTCAATCCCAATCATGAACAAAATAGTCCAAACATGCATTTCATCCATAGACATACAAAACATCACACCATCCATGAACATAGCTTTAAACAACAATGAGATCTACTTATCTGTGTGTTTTAAGAAGGCTAACAACTGAAGAAGGATCTTCAACTCTCCACCCAACATTAGGCTAGCCACACTACAATCTTTCTTTCCATTGATGACCCCCGAGTCGAATTTAAAGTTTGAGGAGTTAATTGCTAAAGGGAATTGCACACTGATAACAAGTCAAGCATACTAGAGAGGGAGTGCACTGTCCAAATGGTTTATCAACTGCCTCATGTAGTAAGCACCACAATGATTCTTTCGCCTCTATGAAATAGATCGCAGGGATTCACCCAAGATTCAATGAATTTCAGCTCATTCTAGGAGAATAAATTCATTATATGGGTGGTTTATTAGCTATATTTTCAAGGAAAGCATTGTAGGAGTCCAAAGCCCACTATACAGGGGTAGTTTATCAACTTACTTGGCACACATTTAAGTGGTTTATCAACATCCAAGGAAAGTGCTTAGTTTTTTATCAACCCATTTCAGCAAGCACCTGAGTGCCCCACTCGACCAAGTGGTTTATCAATCTTCCATGTGGTCTATCAGTCCATTTAGCAAGTTTTAAGCAGGTTATCAGTTCTCCAACAAGCATTTAGAGGTTTATCTGCTTACTCAACAAGCACGAAGTGAATTAATGCCTCCACTAAGCCTTCACTAGCCAACCAATCATAAGCGCACAACCATAGGCTAGAACGAAGTCACAAAGGAACTATATCATGTTGTAGAGCAGATGTTGTTTTGCTTCAATGCTACATTCCCACGCTCATATGCTCTCGCTATATTCTCTTCTCCTTTGCTCTTCGCTCCCACTCTGCCTTGTTGTCTTGTGTTGCTCGTCCCTTCTCTCTACTCATTCCCTAACCTCTCTTTCTCTTGTGTGTTTGTCTTTCATTCAACACGTCCCACGAGAACAAGGACAACATGGGTCCTCATCCTTCACTCAAACAACCCATGCCCAACTTCAATGTTTGTTATGCAAACCATTAATTCGTCAGAGAGAGAGGCCAAGAAAAATAAATGAAGTGGGTTGGGTTTGGGTTTAAACACATCACAAGCAACTCCTCCTTAGACCTTTGAATCTCTGTCCACTCCTGTAGCTCAACCATATTTGCATTTTTACATTTATTCACATCAACAAATTCACATAATGGTATTTACATGGGGGGTAGCAAAAAGGTTGTTACATTGAAGGTAAAAAAATCCTGAGTCCATTAATATGTGTTTTCTATATTTAAAAATATATTAATAATTTTTTTTGAAAGTGAACCACTAATAA
>APFE031293904.1:40206-85894 GCA_000404065.3 Pinus taeda
GAACAGGTCCCATAGGGGTACCCGGTGTAATCTATATGTTTTAAGTAATTAAAAGTTAAGAAAGAAAAAAAAAATCAATGGGTGGTGAAGATTTTTCTACCTCCAAAATGAGGGAGATGCTTAATTTTTTTAATGCTCAATATGAAATTGACATATGATATTTCCAAAAACATCAATAACAATAACAATAAATATTTCAATATAAGTAAATAAAAAAATTCAATGTCCATTATATGTAAAATATTTTGAATAACAACTTGAGCATGTGGAAGATGTGCAATTTCATCTTAACTTGTATCTATCATATATCAAGAGGAATCAAAACTTAAAACAAAATTTACACATATAAAAATTGGATCTTCTTAACATATAATAAATATGAAATTTAAAAGAATCGATAATAATTTGGTGTTTGATTTGGCAATGTCCTTGAAAATAAATTATTATTATTTGTACAACTTGAGTGGGTCCAATAGTTAAGAGCATTTGTTTCCTTATAAAAGGCCATAAATTCAAATTCAAAAAATAGACTACTTATATCGCAATAGACTTTAACAATAAAAAAATAAAATATTTCATACACTAAAATTTTGAGTTGTCTTTAGTGCGACTTTTTGGACTTTCTGCCGGAATCTAGCGGAAAAAATTGAGGTGAAATCTTGATTTGTGTTACTTAAACTGGTTTTTTTACTATATATATATGGATTCAACACCGTAAAAAACCCCTAGGGCACTTTGATTGTGCAGGGGTTACCCATCAAACTTGTGATTTCAATAAATTCCTAAGAAATTAAACCTGAAAAACCCACTAAAAAAACTTCTAAAATTTCACACTAAAACCAACTTGCTAAAATTCAATCTCTAACTTCATTATAATTTTTAAAATATATTATTATTATCGTCTATTTCTTTTATAAAAATATACATACATACATTTAAATCATATACTCAATTTCCATTTTTTAAAATAAATACTATTTAATTAGGTTAAATATCATTCATATATATATCAAAGCAAACCTGCTTTATACACCTAAAAATCCAAAATTGTGTCATTACACTTTTAAAAATAATTACTTCCCTGTGTAATTATACACTCGGGACCCAAAGTTGACTTGACATGCATGGTATATGTGATATTGTTTGTTTGTTCCTAGGGATCTTATCTTGATTGAGATATTGAAAATGGACTCAATAGTTTTTAGATAATTCGTTTTTAGGAATTTTTCTAAAATGTTACTATATTTGTTGTTGGATATAATTATAACAAATTTAATTTTTTATTGAGGTGTTATTATTTTTTTTTACTTAAAAACTTTAAAATTTATTCAAAATTTAACATTATGAAATTAAATTTATTATTTTTAAATAAAATTTATTTCTATTTATTTTCAAATATGATGGTTGAAATTTTTTTCTCCTTATTATTAATGTGACAATAATTGACTTTGTGTACTCTATTATTAATTACTATATACTATATCACAATCACTAGTGATTACCATGTACCATAAACACAAAGAGTTTGTAATAAATTCAAACATTTTTTTTTTGTTTGTTGTAAGTATTGAATAGAATTTTATTTTTAATTTACAAAAAAATAATTTGAAAAATATAAATTGAAAAAAATATTATAAAAAAACATATGTGGCAATTTGTACAACTCTCATTATATCATCTTAATTTAATGATATGACATGTATACTATAATATGAGCATTATATAAAAAAATTGTCATCATTCAATATTAAATAAATAATTATTCACTTGTTATCATTCTTTTCAATGTCAATTATGACATTTATCTACCCAAAAAATGTTTAATTATATTAAAAAAATTAATAAAAAAAAGTTAAACAAATATTCATATAACTCATTTTACAATTTTATTATTGTTTGGAGTACATACAACACATTTTTATTATGACATTAAAATATTTTATTAAACTATTTTTATGTGGCCTTGTTATACTTACTACATATATGCATGGTCGTAGCGCATTCGGTTTTTCTTTTGATGGTTTATTAATTTGTTTTTGACCAAAAAAATCTGCCACTTATCTATAGTTTAATATTGGGGATTTTAATTTTTTTTATTTTTTATTTTATTTTATTTTATTTATTTATAGGTGATGGTGGAGCTTATTATGGGTTGTTTAGAAACTTTTCATTTTATTAGTATTGATTTTTATTTTTATTTTTATTTATTTTTCTATTATTTCATTTTCATTAATATAATTTTTGTCCATATTTTCAATACAGATTTATTATATTATATTAAAAATATTTTATTAAATTTAAATTATAAAAAATCACAGACACACGCACACACACATATATTTAATATAATAACATATATTAAATTGTATATATGTTAATATAAACAATATTAGTTAATGATATTTCTTAGTTTTTCGTGATGTCATTCAACAATAATATGTTTTATTAGTTGTTTAATTTGTGTAATGAGATCTTTGTCTTTATTATTTTTTAGTTTAATGCGGCAGGTACTAGCTACTATGTAGCCCTTGTTTTACTTGTCGCAGGCAAGATACATTGTATTCAATTTTTAGTTTGCTTGTTTATTAGTTTGTTTTGACTAAAAAAAAATTGTAGCTTTCTCCAAAGTTTAAAATTAGAAATTGAATTTTGTTAAAAAAAATTAACCAAAATGAGTAGTGTTTATATATATATATATATATCATGCTTGTTCGCGCCCAAAATCAGGATTTTACATCAATTTTTGAGCCTTCTAAGGGCTTCTGAGACATCAATTGTTCCCCATCCCTTCCCTTAGAGTTTTCCCATGCTTCTTACAAAAAATTCTCATTTCTAGTAGCCTATGGCTATAGTATACATTCGACAGAACTATAATAGTAAATATATACATTTATAATTTGCCATACAAAAACATATTTCAAACACTGAGTGAGAGAACAAACAACTCTTCCATCAGTGCTAGAACGTTAATATCCAGTGTAGTGAATTCTTCTTCATTGCTCTTGTTGTTCTCCTCCATCTTGAGCTTCAGTTACTCAATTCGTTGACGCAGCACATCCACCTTGTCTCCCAATTGCCAAATGTGCTCATTCTTTTCAAGCTACAACTCTTGCATGGTCAGAGCCTCCTTTTGTTGTTGATGAGTACATCGATGCAAAATAGCCAAACCTTCCTGAATCTCCAAATGTTCCTGCACACAGTCCTTACAAGCATTTTTGTTGTTGCCACATTCACGAGTTTTTCCCTCCCTCGACCCCCCTGTCCTAGGCCTACGACGACCCCAAGAACCGGACAGAAATTTGTCCTCTGTTGAATTGTTGTGCACACTCATGATATTTTCTAGTATGCCACTGACCCGCAACTCCAAAATGTTTCTGACACTTAACCTAGAGCTCGCAATGTTCTGCTCCAACTCCCCCACTCGATTTTGCTTATCTACACAATTCTTGACCTCACTCAGGCAACCAACACTCTGCAAATCAACACTCAGGTTCCCCTTGCGACATCATACTCCTCCAGAGACCCCCCCTGAAGGCCATCACTTTGACCCAAAACCCGCAACAGATGCTTAGTGAACCAAGCTTCAACCGTCAAGCCTTTGCAGAGACCACCTGAGCAAAGATTAACCATAAACCATAACAACATATCAAACCATTAATCCTTTAATAGAAGGTGTAGGTCTTGATTTTGATGCAGTACTAGAGATTGGTAGTCATGGAGTTGAGATCCTAATGCTCCTCCTTAATTTCCCATCTATCCACCATAATTTCCCAGCTTTTCTCCTCGTCCTTCATCCTAACCCACACCTTCCTCCCACGTGCGGTCGGAGCAATTATGAGCAGAGGGATTAAATGTTTCTCACGCTCTTCCATTAACTTAGCATTTCCTATGTTGGATCGTTGGCCTTTGCAATAGATTCTATGTCGTGGGGGTTGGGTTTTCACATTGTGAGATCTCCCTAACCCAAGTGTAGTACCATCGTGAAGGACACAGACACGTTGTTGCAACAAGCTGAGACAACCATTGCCACGAGGCACAAGGACAAGTCGGGCCAAGTAAATGTCGATGCAACAAGGACCAAGGAGCAGGAGGTTGAATGTAAAGGAGGAGGAGGCCATAACGAAATGGAGAGGAGGAGGAGGAACGACAAGGATGGGAGGCATAACGAGAGGAGAGGAAGAAGTGTGACAAGGGTTAGGGAGAAGAGGTGATAAAGGAGAAGAGGGGAGGGGGAGGAAGGGGCAAAGGCGGGGAATATAGGGAGGAAATATAGCGGGGGCGGGTAAGGAGAGATAATGTGCGACTAACCTTAAAATTTCCAAATTGATTTTCCTTTATAACCTCTTGGATGAGCCAAGAATGCCATCCTCAGACCAATAATTGGATCCCATGACTAAGATTAGGGAATGCATGTTATTTCCTCTACCTCATTCACTATACTTCTTCCTGCATTCAACTGATAAGCCAAATTTGCTTGCTTATATGCTTCCTCGTTATTCCCTCTTAGGATGTGAAAGAATAACACCAAATCAAAGAAGGGAATCATCCCTTGGGATCTTTTAATAATTTGATTTAGGTTCATGTTATTTGTTGATGAATTATAATTCATATGCTTTATGATCAACATTGTGTCTCCTAAGACTTGGATCTTTTTGATGCCATTTTTTTGAGCCAAGGATAATCCAATAAACAAACCATAGCTTCAGCTTGATTGTTTGTCTTTCTACCGAGGCTCCAAGCATCTCTGTCTTCGATGTTTCCTTTGAGATTAATGAGAATCTCTCCCCCTCCTGCCACCCCAATGTTAATTTTTAATAATGCTTTAATATATTTATTTTAAATTTTATTGGTTCATTGGTTCACCCTCTTATTGTGTATTGATTGTACTTCACCATCGAATCACACTTTACCATCCATATATACAACTTTATCTTCAATTGTGTATGGTCTGTCCAACAAACTATCTTTAATTTTATAAACATTAAAATAATTTATTTCTTGATAATTCAACCTAAAATTCAAATGATTGAAAGCTAAATACAAATTAACTTTAATATTGGACATAAAAGTAAACCACCTCCTTTCAACCTTGTCATAGGAAAAGAATTGATTGGATAATTTTTCCTTAGAAATTCACATGGTTGAAACTCTGACCACCCATAAGTGGAAACACTGGTATTGGAATTTGGAATGACTTTTAAAGTCGGTAAGAAAACGCTTGGCTGGGAATGCACACATCACAACACAAATAAATCCAAATATCAATGTAATACACACATTACTCGTATGTGTGTCACATTCAATGTGTTGTGACTGCGTCATCCCACATTGGTAAGATATGACTTTTGATCCCTATTAAATATTATTTGATTAAGAATGAATTAATTTAAACTATTTGAAAGGGATTTTATGAATTTTCATTATTAGGATTAGATGATTTGGAAGTGGATTTGATTTCAACCAAAGTCATTTTATTTAATTATTAATTTTTATTAAAAAATAATAATGTCTTTATTTAATTCTTAATTTTTCTATTATTAAAAAAATTAATAATTTATTTTTCTTTAATATATATATAAATATAATTTAGCAAGCTCTTTTTAAGTATGCACTCAATGAATCATTTTAAGTCATCTAAATGGTTATGAATGAAAAAGTTATTTCTGAATGAATAAGATAAGAGTTTTTTATTTCTTTTCTTATTGATGCGTTTAAAAGTAAGTCTTTATTAATAATAAGGTTTTATATGTAATTAAATGAATAAAATTACAATTTTAACAATGAATTAAGTGATTTTATTGATTTTCAATTTATTGGGTTTGAAGAGCCTTGCACAAAAATGGAGCAATATGAGTACTCCATATACAACACCAATAATGAGAAAGTTGTATGGTTGCAATTTATTTTTATGTACATTATACAAGTTATTGGATTTACGTATTCTTCAATGCATGTTAATATAGTTTGATAAGACTTTATTGTTCACCCTCTAGAAAGAACTAGGCGATTTAAAGAGTGTCAGGCCCAAGTTTAGGATTCCATGATTCATAATGCTTTGATGTAGTTCTTCTGGATTACTCACATTGAGAAATTTTGGGTCGACGTTTCAAACTAGTTAGTGTGATTCATCATTATGGTCATGATGATGAACCACACTAGCTGGTTTGAAATGTAGACCCAAAATTACTCAATGTGATTGATATGAAAGAACTGCATCAAAGAGTATTAGGTCATTGAAATTATTATGAGTGAAATATAAAGATGAGTGATCTCTCACAAAGTCTTATTATTTTACCACCTTTATATAGATAAGTAATAAACCATGGAAAAATAATATATTAATACTAATATATCTTAACACATATATGGTTAGATCAAGGTATTCTATATCTATATTTAAAGGTATAGATCTTAGGATCTATCATTATAATGTTTTATTGTTGGGTTGTTATTTTTGCTTTAGATATGAATATTTTTATAATAGGATGATGGACTAACTTTATCTTGAACGCAGATAAAAAAATATTTGTTGGATTTTTGTCATTTCTCAATAAGATAGGCTTTCATTTTGCCAAATCTTTATAGTTTTTTACTTTAATTTAGCTATTTTTAAACTAGGTGGTAAGCATTCCCTATGTAGCTTGTTAAAATAAGTATATTAGTTCACTTTAAAAGTATTATTAAAAACATGTTGGTAAAAAGGTATATTTTAAATTTTAATGATTTTCAAGGAAATGTAAGGTGTATATTGAAAAATCAATTAAAAGTAGATTGTTTATCAACTATGTATTCATTTCATGTGATTGTAAAAGGATTTAATTAATATAAAGTGAAGTAAGAAAAATGGAGTTGATCAACATCGGTTAGATAGAGGTGAGGTAACTCAACATTTAAGCATTATTAATACAAGAGTAATATAATCTTATAAGATTGGTTGAAAACTGTATAATTTATCTACATTTTTTCAAATAATTCATTGTGTTCTATCTCTACATTATTAAATGAAATGATAGGCTCTTATATTTGACGTTTTAAAAATAGGAGTAATAACAAGGATAGCGGTCACTACTAAGAGTGTAAATGATGAAGAGAAAGTTTATTTGATTTGTTTTTTTGTTTTTTGTTTTTTTGTTTACCAATTTATGTGAGTCTTGAGATGACTGCATGACTAACTAGTGGCTTGAGTAGTCATGACCTAGGGGCATCTCAACCGTCAAAATTACTTTGGGATCGCACCCGGCCTGGACCACACTAGCCCTTAACATCGCTAGATTTTTTCTCATGGAGTTTCAAACCGGTGACCTCTACACCACAGAGTGCCTTAGCAAAACACCATGTCACCATTTATTCTACACCCCATGCGCTTGATTTCATTTAATTTCAATTAAAATTAGGTTTAGATATTATCATTACAAATCTAATCCAATTAATTTGATATAAGGTTTGTAGAGTTTTCCTTGAAATTTGTAGATCTATGTTGGAGATCCAAGTGACTATGAACGCATGGAAGAACTAAATTGTTCTTATTGATATCTAGGTAGTCATATTCAGAAGAAACATATTTCTTCATATTTAGATTACTGGAATGAATACTAGCACTACTATGTAGCTCTATTTATGTGGTTCATGGTGACTCACCTCATCAATTTGAAAGGACGATTAGGAAGCATTTAGTTTAGGTGGAGCAATGTAGTATAAAGTTAGCCCAAAGTATTTGAATCCTTGTACGCCTTCCATAGGAGAACTAAGTTCTGTTTATTTCAGTGGCAGGTCATCATTCTACTTCTTTAGAGTGCATTCTAGACCCACAAGTTCGATATCAATTCTTAAAATGCTCATATTAGCATCTTCATGATTGCACTAGCATTGCCTAAATATCTCTAAGGCATGAGATATTATTCTTTATTACTCTTCATCGTTCATTTTGATTAAAAAATATTGATATCACTATAGGACATTCTTATTTTAGTTGCAGAGAATGATTAACAAAACTTATTAATTTAACACAAGGCTATGGGGGCAAGGGATCACTCATAAGGATTCGAGAATGTTATGCAATTGCAAGTCAGATCAATAGGAGGGAACCATCAATTTGGAAGAGAAGGACTAGAATAATGGAGATCAAATAAGGATTTTTCTAGCATAATAAAATATTACATAGTTTGCAACATTCTCATTACTTTAGTAAATGTGATTGTTTCTAGCAATGCTATAATTTTTCTCTATTACTACCTCTAGAAGATCAAATCATAAACATTCATTTAATAACAACATATAAAAAATGGTATCCTCTAATGCTTTTGACTCATAACATAAGTAAATATAACATATTTATACTCTATTACCCACTAATTCATAATAATTATCATTTTTTATACTACATTTACCCACCAATCCACAATAAATATAATCAATAATGAGGAAAATCATAAACAATCTCTCATTTTATGAATGCTTATACTCAGTTAAAATAAAACTCACTAAATGGATTCACATAGAATAATATCGATTAATGGTCTTGGGATACATCTGTGTTTTGATTTTGTAACATGGAATACTAATTATTCATATTTGTAACATGGTGTTGGGAACATTTCTATCGGTGTATTTTTTTTGTATATAGATAATTTGAGCTTTTATGTTAAGTTAATTTATGTTTTTAGATTTTCTTATTTCATTAGTTTGAATATAGGTATAAATTATTGAGAAATGTCACTTTTGCATAATATTAAAAAAATAAAAAATAAAAAATAGCTTTTATCTGTTAATGCATTTGGTATCCTTGATGCTTTAATTAACACGAGATTTTGAAAATATGTATATGATCATCCACTTGAATATCATGAATAAAATAGTGTAGAATTTTTTGAAGAGGAACTGACATCCAAGAGCCCTAAAAGAGCATTCAAGACCAAATGGAAGACAAGATCTCCATAGTCTTATGCTATAAAAGATTTTAATGGTGTTGAAAGGATAAAGTATTCGTGGTTTGTAAAATTTGAAAGAGAGATTCCATTTGTTAAATATAGAAGTATGACTTTTCAAGTCAATGGTTTAAACAAGCATACAACATCAAAGGCTCATAAATTTGCTTTGCAACTTTTTAGACGAGGAAAGAAAGTATAGTGTTTTTCCAATATTAAATATATAGGTGTAATGGTAGATGACGAGGAGAGAATTATATGAATGATTGAAAATATGTATTTTGTTATGATACATGATTTATCTTCAGAAGTATATAAGTCAACCAATGACTTTAATAGGTATAAAAACACTCCTCATATGCCTCTAACAAATACAACATTTAGAAAATAGTTTCTACAAGTTGTTTATGAGGTATGGAAAAAGTTAAAAGATGAGATTTTGAACAACCCATTTTACACATTTTTAGTTGATGAGAGTACTAATTGGACTACGGTGCAACATTTGATCATTTATATTATGTTTTTGGCAAATGAAATAAGAGGTTAGTGTGTTACAAAATTCACATGCTTGCTTCAAATTAGGGATGGAACATCACAGTCTATGTATGATGTTGTGACATCTCTTTTGGTATAAATGGATCTATCCTTGATAAATTTAGTTGGATTTGGATTTGACAGAGTTTCACCCATGAGAGGTATTCATGAATGTTTGCCTACTAAGCTGACATCTCTTTTGGTATAAATGGATCTATCCTTGATAAATTTAGTTGGATTTGGATTTGACAGAGTTTCACCCATGAGAGGTATTCATGAATGTTTGCCTACTAATCTTCGTCAACGCGCTCCTCATTTATTAGATATCCACTACATAGCTCATCAAGAAGCATTAGTAGCAAATGATGCTTCATCTTATTTTGTAGAGTTACAAGTTATTCATAAATTTGCATAGAAGGTTTATTCATGGCTGGGGAAATATACTAATAGATGTGGAGAATTGAAATAACTTATGGAGACATTTTAAATCAAAAGGTTAAAAGTGTTACAAATTCTTCATACTAGGTGGCATTCTAAAGGCAAAGTCATGGGACGAGTTGTTAAGCTCATGCTTAATTTGTTAAGAGACCAAGAGTTAGGGAGCAAAATATGTATGAGTTGGTCATAATATTTAAAGTGCAATATTGTATCTATTTACTTGTAAATGTGCATATTGAGTTAAATAAGTTGAATCAAAAGTTTCAAGAAGATCGAGTTGACATTACTTCTATTTGGACTACTTTGGATATTACAATTAGCTTGTTTCATAAATGAATTATAAGAGACATATTTAGGATAGGTCCAATACACATATCATCTTTTTAGGAAAATAATATACCAATGCACAAGTGGGCGAGGATGAAGAGAGAGGTCAACCCACTCTAAAAAATCACACAAAATATTGGACAATGAATTATTACTTATTGTTTTTTGTATATTGCCATTCATTTATCTGTGGAACGTGAAGATAGGACTAGAGATAGGATTCATTAGTTGAATAGGGTATATATGCTATCTATAGAGAGGTATTGATCTATGTCTCATGAATGAATTCAATAAAACACATGAAGAAACTCTTAAGTTTGCAAATTGCACATGTATGCTACATGTACATGTATTGGGACGTGAAGATAGGACTAGAGATAGGATTCATTAGTTGAATAGGGTATATATGCTATCTATAGAGAGGTATTGATCTATGTCTCATGAATGAATTCAATAAAACACATGAAGAAACTCTTAAGTTTGCAAATTGCACATGTATGCTACATGTACATGTATTGGGGCTTAAGAATTTGTTAACATCACAAAGATTAAGGACATAGATAATTGCACTAGTTGGAAAAAAGTTTTGCAATAAACGTTATTGACTCTTTAAAAACAAGGTCTACAAGTTTACAAATATTTAATGATGTTAATTTTTAAGTCCTTGCCATCTCAATACTAAAGACTCAAACAAAAATATTGCTAACATTTTTATATAAGAAATTTAACATTTAAGATTCATCTCTTATGAGTAATGCTAAATGTTATAATGATATGAATAAAATTGCTAATACTATTCATAAATCATCCCAAAAATCATTTGGGTATGACAAGATCTATGTGGAAGTGACCTTGAAAAAACATGCAATTAAACCCAAAAAAATGGATTCAACCCCATTAAAATAATAATTCAACTCTATAATTACCATCTCTGCTAGGCTTGGTGCCTTTTCTACTGATGGTCTTTTTGTCTACGCCCCAAACACCAAATTCCTTAACACTACTGGTCACTGCGGGCTTCTGATTTTGCAAGAATCGACAACGCAAGAACCGAATATTCCCTGATAGTAGCAGTATCCGAGTCCAGCAAATGTAGCAGGTATCCAGTATCTAGCCCTTCATCTCTAACAATATCCTTATCGTTCTCCTGCAGGCCCCGCGCACCAGGCCAGCAAATGTAGCAGGTATCCAGTATCTAGCCCTTCATCTCTAACAATATCCTTATCGTTCTCCTGCAGGCCCCGCGCACCAGGCCAAGCAGCACCCCCTTCGCAGCCGCCTCCGCCCACAGGCACAGATTCACACCACACCCATCGCTGTTATTGCTGCCAAAGATCTGATGAAGCTTTCTGTAATTTCGTCGGAGAGCAAATGCCCACCGAATTCATCGTCGACTTCCTCGGATTCTTTGCTGGCAGATTCGATCGCAGCACATGCCCTCTCCGACGTTTCCTCGTCCTCCGTATCAATAACTCTCGCGCCCTCTCTGTCCCTGCTTTTTATTTATCAACAGGGATCGCTGAGTCTATATTTTCTTTGGCCTCTCGCTTCTTTCAGAGTAGATACAATTTTGGGCAGCAGCTCCTTCATTAACGAATTCTTTCTTATTCAAACCACTGCGCCTGTGCCTCTAAGCTTCTCGCGAGGGCTCGAACCTCTGCCTCTACGCCATGGCTTCAGCAGTGCCCAGCACGGAGGCCCGTGAACCCGCCCTTACCCATCAGCGACTCAAAGGGCTTTTCTGACTTGTCCTCGTGGGGACTTGGATTTTGTTTGCATTTATGAATTTTATGAATGGCTAACCTGTTTCATCAGTGGTAACAACCTTTTGTTTCTTTTTTCAGTTTTTCTAACTGAAGAAATCGCTCTATAACAGTTTTCTGGAACGGTTGTTAGGCTGTCTGGATTGGGGCTTTTCTCACTCTGGAACAGTTCTTAGGGGGTCTGGGATTGGGGCCTTTCTCATTTGTCCTTCTGAGAATTTGGATTTTGTTTGCATTTATGATTTTTATGAATGGCTAGCTTATTTCATCAGTGGCAATAATTTTTTGTTTTTTCCACTCAAGAAATCGCTCTGGAACAGTTTTTAGGCATCTGGTCTGGGATTGGAGACCGAGATGTAAAACCAAATCTCCACACATAACTAGATCACAATTTCGCTACTTCCCGGTATAATAAAGATGTTAAGAATCTTGATGCTTCATTTGAAACAACACTTTTCTGGCCGATCTATTTCCAGATACTAATTTTACGAAGTAGTATAATATTTATCTTTTTTTTATTTTAGGGTAGGAAAACTTATTATAATTCAATTGTCAAATTAGTAATAAGGATAGTTATCTCTGGTTGTTTTTGGCGAACTCATGCTGACTTATTACTCTTAATAAAGGAAAACCAAGCCACTTGGAATAAGAGCAAGTGGTTCCTAAAGTAGTAGGCTTTCACTCCTACCAGATGCTTCTGGACCCCACAGAAGTCCGTAAAGGGTAGGTTTTCACTCCTATCAGATGACTCTAGATCTTGAATGGTTAACCTATTTCCTTATTTCCGGAAAAAAACAAATTCTTAATCAAATAAAAATAATTTTAGAACATATTCTAAACCCAAAATAATATCCATCTCTGATGTAAATATATAGTTGTCCTTTCTTATTTTAAATTTGATGAAAAGGGAAGTTGCATGCTATTGTGTTTGAGCATACAGCACCTGAGGCGAGGAGGCACTGATGAGGTGGACAGAGGCGACAGTACAGAGGGATGGGGTTCTAAATTAATCCATTTAAGTGAAAGTAAAGTTACTTTTTCGTTTATTTAGTATATTATTATTATTATTATTGTGATTTTTTACTATTATAAATAGTTAAATTAATAATGAGATAATTATTACTTTTTATTATCGATAAATGCATATTAATTTATCGTTATTATTGAAGAAAAATTATGCCACTTGTAATTATTTAGATGTTAATTCATCACAATTATTAAAGAAAAAATTTGCCATTTGTATAGTGGTAGTCCATAATGATGCTTTTGGCTTTTAAGTCATTAACCTATTCCCTTACTTATTGAGAAAAAGCTCTTTACCAAATAAAAACAATTTTAAGACATACTCCAAGCTCATTATTTCACCTATTTAACAAGTGAATTTTTTTTGTCAATCATTTAAATTTAAATTTTGATTTTAAAAATCATTTTATAGCTACAACAAATATTTATATTAAACAACTATACATTAAAAATATTAATTCCATCAATATTCTTTAATCCAATCAACTAATTAAGATTATAACTTTTAAAAATAAAACATATTTTTTAATTAAAAAAAAATTTAATAACATTTTTAAAACCATCTCTACAAAATCTAAGAAACAAATATATAAATCGCTACCTTTTTATTTTTTAAGGGAAACAACATTACCCAAACATTATAGGGGTGAGTAAAAAACAAGAGCTACATAGTAGCTAGTACGAGCTTAATTTAAATACATTTCATCACAAAAATAAAACAACTAATAAAATATTGTATTGTTGAATGTCATCCCCAAAAATGAAGAAATATCATTAACTAATACGGTTTAGATTAACATATATACACCTTAATATATGTATATATATATATATGTGTTTTATTTTTTCTTAATATGTATAATTTTTTATAATCAAATTTAGGAAAATATGTTTGTAATATAATAATAAGTTATCTTAAATTGAAAATATAAAGAAAAACTATAATTCAAAATCAAAATCAAAAGTTAATAAAAGGAATCAAACTTAATACAAGACAAAAGTTAACTAATAGAAATGGAATACTAAATAGCTTATAATAAGACCTCAACAATTATCTTTTCAAAATAAATAAATTTAATTTATAATAAAAATAACAAATTGAATTGTCAATGTTAACTATGGATAGGGTATAAATTTTGGTAAAAATAGACTATATGTGGTCAAAGGCAAACTCTAACTATCTTATATAATAAAAAATTCCAACTTTTGTATATTATAAAAGAGAAATGAATTCAACTCTTTAGATTTTTTGGAGCAATAGAAAGGTCTCTTGTTATGTGAAAATGGTTTATATCTTTTTTCTTTTTAAAATAATATATAAATTATGGTATTAGGAGATAGAAGTGTAGAGTTGTCTTTAGTGCCACAGACTTTCCCAATATGTGGAAAAAAATGAGGTGAAATCTTGATTTGTGTTATTTAAATTGGTTTTTTGACTGTACATATGGATTTAGCACTTGAAAAACCCCTAGGGCACTTTTAAAAGTCTCACTAAAGACAACTGCCCTTTTAGAATAAGATTAAATATAAATATTGAAATTTAGGTATGGGGGTTTAGTTTGCATTAAATTATTAATTACAATATGAATTTGTGTGGGGTTTAGTTTTCATTAAATTGTTAATTCAAATATCATTTGAGAGGGATTGAGGGTGGGAGTCACTAGTAAGAGATAAAAGTTGTCCCACAAGGTGTCCACTCTTTTGACAAAGTCCCACACAATCTGAGGACAATATCAACTTAATTTGGAAAAACAAAAAAGTTACAAAATAAATAAGGTTCACATTTTCCCCCTAATTCATATATATTATTAGGAGGTTACATATTAATACAACCATATAAATTAAATGGTTGGTGATGGTTGATATTAAAACACTTATATCACTATACATTTTCAAAATAAACAAATAAAATTATAAAAATTAACTAGATTATATTATATATATATATATATATTATATATATATATATATATATATGAGTTAAACATTTTATACATTTAAAAAATATTTAACAAGATTTTTTAATTATGAAAATTGGCTTATTCTTCATCATGGAGATTTCTTAATCTAATAAATAAGCTTTGTTACAATAACATGACTCAGTGATACCATATCCCCAAAAATCATTACTCGTATTCATCTAATACATATTTATATAACATTTTTTAATTAAAATAACAAAAATGACATAACTAACTTTGAGAAAAAAAAATTATATATTTGATTTGTGACTATTATTAGAAATATTTTAAAATATTTGGTATAGGTTAAATCCTTATCATTCACTTAATAATATTCAATTATTGATAACTAAATTAAAATTATGTCAACCTAATTTAAAATAAACATGTCTATTTTTCCGAGAAAAAAAAAAACCGTATTTTTTATTAAAAAAATAAAAATTACATTTTGTAAACACACCATGTGTATATACAATCATAATCTAAAACATGTCCGAAACAATATATAAGATACAATGCATGCCGGCCAATTGAATAGCCCAAAAAGAGTGCCATAAAAAAACCATTAATAGGCGGCCAATACGGTAAAAACTCTGTCAACAAATCCCGCAAAGATGGCGCAAAGCCCATAAAAATGGGTTGATAACAACCCCCACAAAAAACCCCAATAAACATGTGTATTGACGTAACTATTTTACACTTAAAAAGAATAATTATATACATTATATATAAAATTTAAATAAAATATTTAAAATTTAAATTTTTAATATAAGTATATTGGAGTTAGTATTTAGTTTTTTTTGTTTTGGTAAGTTGGTATTGTATTCCCTCACAAGATCATATAAACTAGGTACATAATTTTTTTAGTAAGCATGTTTCTGAGTATGAGGTCTCAATTTGCTCAGAGGGAAACTATATATTTTTTACCACCTACTTATAGAATAATTGTTCCAAAATTCTAGCAATATTAACAACTTTAGCATAATAAGAGTATTTTTTGTCAAAACACAAAATAAAGGATTGCAAACAAAAATATTGTAATTTAAAATTTTGATGAGGTGACCGGTGTTGGATCTTGGTGGAGCAGAGATAACAGAAATACATAGAATATGGTGCTTAATACGATCTAGTTTAGCATCTATTCATTTAAGACAAACCTGTTAGTTTCACTGAACGCGTTTAACATCTTCAAGGATTGCAAAGATATTGTATCTTTTGGCTTTCTTTTTAGTGAAATGACATTAAAATACTACGTTTTCCTTCACTTGGTATGACTAGGGTCAGAACCCATTATCCAACTTCGTCCATAATCTTTGAGTCAGAAAGGGTCTGCCTTTCTCTAATTGTCAAGGTTTCCCATTAAGGAATTTCATTATGGGTACCTGGGGGAATAACCGAATAAAAAGTAGCAATAGCCTCTTGGGCTTGGTTTCGGCCTTGGGGCTGCAACCTCCTCCCCACAACGACTCCTCATTCGTCGACACTGCATGTTGACAAACAAGTTTATCCTCCTAATTATAACGTATAATTAGACATGTAGCGAGAAATTGATGTCCAAATAACACATAGTAAAGACCTCCGACAAAATTAGCATGATGAAGCCCACAAAGGACTAGATTGAACTCAAGAACAAGAATAATTTTAAATAATAGGAAATAAGGTGAGGCTGGGAGATGTCGATACAAGAAATTGGCAATGAAAACCACCCTAGAGGCGAGATTGAACACCACTATTATTACTGACTTGAAGGTATAATTGTAGTGCCAATGCTAGAATCTGACTCCAAAATTCACCACTAGAAACCAAGCCCATGAGCCAATACCCAAAACCAAGCAAAATACCAATAATGAGATGATAAGTATGAAGAGGATTCTGAGTTACCAAGAATGCAATAGACTCATTGCGTCAAGGGCGACCAACCAGAGAGGAGTCCTACATGTCAACTGCAATGATAACATTCGAACCACTGTGGTTGATGCCCAGTAAGTTTCCAATTCTCCTAGCAGACGTTCTTATCCCCAAACCTTGCAGTAATAACACTCAACGTCACATTATTAATGGATTGTCCACAAGCGCTCCTCGGAAAGACCACCAATTGAACCCCAGCTTGGTTGAAGCCAGTCGCTTCCAGCTACCCCGAGCTCTTACATGCAGCAGGCCAAGCCTCCTTACTCAGAACCCCAAACTTTTGCCTTGTAAAGTCTCGACTCCACTAGTCTTAGCTCCCTTCTTTCCCTCTTTGATTTCTCTATGTCATGGGCATTAAAATGTTGTTGGATTACATGCTTAATTATGCATAGAGATGGCCACACCACTCCACTCTATCATTTATTGTATAACTTTCTGCAAGGTGGTGGGCATAACCCCAAGTCCCCATTCACCCGTATTGGGGAAAACTACTATGTAATTAATTTTATATAAAAGATTAAAGTTAACATTATTAAAAACTACATCATTTTATTAGAAGTAGTTTTAATAATAATTATAAAAATATTGATTTTTTTTTAACTAATGTCGTTTAATATTAAAATTATTTTTTAATATGCGAGTAGATCCTAAATTAATTTTAATTGATTAATAGTTTCTTTTTCTTAACATAATAATATTTCCTATATTATAAAATTGAAAGGTTTAATTTTATAAGATGGATTTTAAAAGTTTTATAGTGTGATTTTTCATCATAATTTAGAAGTTTTCGCAGTGATTATAGAAATATATTAGTTGTTTGTTTTTGTTTTTGTTTTTGTTTTCGTTTTTTTTTTTGTTAAGTTAAAATTCTTTTTTTAATATTTGAGTAAAACTTAAAGTTAATTTGGCCTTTTGCTTTTGTGGGTGGGGATGACTTGTTGGTCATACGATCTGGTCTTGAGGGGCACTTATTTTCCCTTATAGTAGTTATTTTGTTCGAGGTTTGGCTTCAAATTGTGTGTTGTGTTGGATTCCTGCTTCAACTATGCCCCCCGCCATGCATGGCCCCTTGTCGTGGTGTTTTGGGGAATATTGGTATAAAACGTGAACGACTATTCATCTAAGACTCTATGACCACTCTGTTTGATTCTGTTCCCCTCACAGTTTGTCGGGAACTGCTATTTTAAGAGGCGCGGGAAAATATGGAACAGGGGTAGTCTTCCAATTTAGAAATTACAAGCAGTGGACTCAAATGGTTTCCCAATTTGGGTCGTTCTCGAAGGAATAAACTCAATTATCTTTAGCCCGTCTCTCTGTTGGATACAACGCTTAAGTTGGTTTTTAAGGATAAGCAGGTTAATAACTATAATGGTTCCTCGAGTATCAAAGATATTAAGTGTATTTTGAGGAACCATCGCTTTAGTCTCAACAAAATTGATGCATGTTTGGGTCATGTGAAGGGCTATTTGCTTTTTGATTTTGCATCTCGTGATTTAACGGACCCAACCATGGATCCGACTCTCCCCATGGATAATACCAGTCCTAGTGGCACTATTGATTCTTCATATCACAATTGACTCCTATGGCATTGAGTTTTGCTTTTTGTTAATCTCAGTGTAGTTGTAGTTTGTTCTGCACTCTATGGCAGGGTTTCTTTATCATCATGGGTTGTTAGTTTCGTATGAAACCTGAGCCTTATTTTTTTAGAGTGCAGGGTTTTATGTTGCACTATTCAACGACTCTATGTTATTTCATGGTGGAAATGGGCCAGTCTTGGCTTGCATTGCCCATGTGCATGCTGGTTTGGAGGTTATCTCTTAATGGTGTTTTCTTATTATATGACATGGCATGTTGACTTTGGTGGTTATCTTCTCAACACATATGGCGTTTTTTGGTGGTGCACATTTTTCTATTCGCGGGTTCTATGTGGCAGTGCACATTTTTCTATTTGCGGGTTCTATGTGGTGGTCCACATTTTTCTGTTTGCGGGTCATATGTGGTGGTGCACATTTTTCTATTTGCAAGGCCTATGTGGTTTGCGAGCACTGGAAATTTTCTTTCTCTAGTTACATCGTTTCATTATGGCTATGTGCCCTTTCCATCTGGCTTGCATACTCTGCTGCCTTGGCCAAGCAACTTGTGGGATATGTTGTCTGTCTACTCTGTTTTTACTGTTACTCCAATGCTCTATCTTCTCTGTCAGTTGCCTCATAATATGTGTTGTGACACTTGTCTTTACTATTATGTGGTTCCATTGTCCTTGTTGGTCACGTGGCTCATGTTTCTATCATCCTTTATCTGGTATTGTTTCTATATTTCAATGACAGGAAAATAAGTGTCCATTTCTTGGGCCCTCATGAGTAGTATGTATTGTGGTATTAATGCTTCAACTCTCTTGGATACTGGTGATGTAATTCTCTTTTTGATATTAATATAAATTGTTTCCAGCTTTAAAAAAACCCCTAAAGCTAAATTTAATTAACTTATTCATTTATTTTTTTAACATAATAATATCTTTTGATATAATAAAATTAAAAATTTAATTTATTTGAATAAGTTTTCAAAATTTTATATTTTGATTTTTCTAATGATAATTAATATATTGTATTTGATGATAATGTGTGTGTGTGTGGTGTTCTATATATATATATATATATATATTATATATATATATATATATATATATAATATTATATATATATATATATCTTAATTTATTACATAATATATTTATAACAATCAAAATTATATAATTTTGTTAATTTATAATTTTAACAATATATGAGTGTGGATTATATTGCAACTGCTTTTGTTTGGCTAAGAGTTTGTCTCCTTTTGACATAAGGAAATATGTTAACCATTGAAGACCCAGAGACATTAGTAGGAGTGAAAGTTGTTCACTTATGAACCACCAATGGAGTGAGTAATTCCAAGTGGCATGGTTTTCCTTGAATGAATGAATGATATTTTAATGTCCATGAGACTAAAGATAGTCAATGGGACCACCAATTTCCCACTTTTCACCTTTTGCAATCCTTTTCTTATTCAAATTGATGATGAGTTTGCCCAACCTTTTAACAATCCCCTCAATGAAAAGACAATGGCAAGAAATCGATGCTACCATATTCGCATAACTTTTCTTGATGTCTCTGAACACATCACATTCCAAAATGAAATGTTTTTCTGATTTCACTGCCCCAGACGTGCAAAACGTACACACCCATTCTTCCCAAGCTTCCTTAGGCTTTTTCCACCGTCATGTTTAACACCAAAGTTGATGCGAGTTGGTTCTTAATTGAGTAATAAGAACCTTTTCTCTCCACTGAATGCTAGCTCCAATGTACTCTTTTTGTTGAAGATCACACGTATGGTTGAATTCCTCAACTTAATACTTCTTCTTTCTACCCGACTCTTTTTCCCATACATGTTTACAAAGCTTCTACATAACAAAATTCTTTCGCTCCTTGTTATTTGTGGGACATGCATTGAGGTAGATATTCCATTTTTGCATCCATGTGTAGTTTTGTCTCATCCATGTTTTCTTTCTTTCACTCATGCCTTCATTGAAGATAACAGTAGGCCATTTACCTACTCCCATTTGCTCAATTCTTTTTAGATATGTTATGAGGCACAGCATTGCAATTGTTTTGATGGGAGTTCCTCTTGTTTCACCCAATGTTATCTCATAAAGGACCAAATTTTTTATTTTGAACTTGCTCATGATCAAGTTTTTAGGATTTTTCTTATCCATCTTGAGACGGGGGTGCTGCTAGCCCATAATTCACACCCATATAGCATCATTGGATAAACTAGGAGTCCAAAAAGCACTTTAATGGTTTTCCAATCCCATAAATCTGCCTCTCTACATCTGTTTTGAAGAGCATATAATGAATAATTATGATGGGTCAAAATGCATTCGTGAATAATGTTAGAAAATCAGAAAGGCAGAAATATTTTCTTTATATAGATAATTACTTGTGTCTTTCTTATCTTTATGTTCTTCTTTTATCTTTTAGTTCATCAAACAATTATCAAAACAATAGCACAAAGATCATAGACACCAGATATAAGCAAAAAGTCAGGGAACAATCCCTATCTAGTGGAAAACCCAGTCAATAACTCTTCCTTAATAACTTCCCGAGATAAGCCAAGACTCTTGACCTAGACACATACTTCCTCCACACCAAGTCAGCCATTTCTGCCTTCTAGCAGATGACAACTCTTCAGCAACAACTTCGACCTAGCAACAATTTCGACCTGGAAGCAACAACAACAACATTAATTTCGACTTGACAAAAGAGATTTCGATATCCTATAGGAATCCACTCGAGAGAGAGCAAGAGAGATAGCCTAAAATTTCGATCTTGACTTTTTCTTCCTTCTTCTCCAACTTCACACTCCTTTTAGCCTCCTTTACCAACTTCACACTTTTCCAGATCTTCTTCTTGGATATCGAACTTGAGTGAGAGTGTGTGCTCCAAATGAATTCAAACTGGTTCAATATATATGCTTCTAGTGAGGTTGAATTACCCAGTTTAAGGCTGACCTGGTGTGGAGGTGACAAATAACTTATTAATTCTCTCTACATGATTCAAAAGCCCACGAATGGTCTCTTTAAATGGCCAATGACTCTGATGACTTAGAATAAATCCTAGAAGTCCTTAATGGGGAATTTTCCCTAAAACATGATGACCCAAGCATGAAACCCATACTTTAATAAGTCATATTAATATTAATAAAAAATTATTTTTAATTCTTTTGATAAATACATTTCATTGTGACTCAAATACAATTTATGAAGATCGAACCAAGTTACATTCTTCAACACTCCCTCTTAACTAGAGAGGTATCCATACTTACATATACAAGTACATGGAAGATCTTCAAAACATATGAAGAGTTTAGGCACTTATGGTGCCACATACTATATTCCTGACTAGGGAAATCTATCCGGGTGGGACTAAGATGGACTAAAGCTTTCAGCCAGTCTAGGTACCATTAGGATTACTTGCTAACCATCAACCTCACTGATCTAGGTGTGTATCCAAGGTCAGATATCCAAGACCAATGCCACCCTTCATAATACTTCGGGATCTAGACATCAACATATATGCCGACCATATGTCCTCCTAGGCATTTTACACACTCAATGTCTCAACAAATATCTCTAGCCTCAAGCATGTTTTTCAAAAACTTTGAGATATTTACCTGAATATTCACAACTCGAATCAGTAACAATCTTTCAAATACTCATGAGTAAACACAAACCTTCGTGGTCTTTCGACTTCTTGATGCTGCCTCACAATTCATCATAGTAGGACTTTGAGGTTTCCCCAACAAATCTTGAAAAATCATTCAACTTCCTTTCCTACTTCTCATGCAATAACCAAAATTTGCTTTCCTTCTTTCAGCAACACCTCAATATGCATTCTCCAATTTCTTCTACAAGGTATCCATTATGACTATAATATGCCCTCCATCTTAACTCGAGAGATATACTCTTTTCTTTATCCAGGCTCCCTCTTAACTTAGGGAGATCAAATTATTTTTTATGACATTAGAGAATCTTTCATGGCTTCCATCCTTCTTGATGATCATAATTTATACAACTTCCTTCATCATGCTTATCGAACATCTTCATCATCTTGAAGATTGTGTACCTGCACAATTTTGGACAACAAGTACAACCAAATACATATGTAAAGGCATGAACTTTAACTTATCATAATCATACAATAATGGAAGCATTAGACTTTAGACAACAAATACCTAAACTTAGCTAGGTTCACAAACAAGAGACACATACTTTTATCTTCAACTACTTTTGTTCATGTTAGGATACAACCCCTAGATGACATTAGTAACTCAATCAAGATGTCAATCTCATTATATATAGGGCCTCAATATTTTTTCCAGAGATATGAAACACTCTACTAAAACCCTAGAAGCAATTCAAACAAGTATAGTTCTACAATGCATCAAACAACTTTAGAATTCATATGTTATACTTCTACTAGGATTTAATGCAAACCCTAGATTTCATACATGAGATAATAAGTCTTAGATGTCAACCAATAAGCAATCACAACACAATCTAAGGTTTGAACTAAATAACCACCTTCTACTAGGGTTTGTTGTAAACCCTAGATTTTACCATCACATCATATCCTAAAATATCAAACTTCTGCTAGGGCTTAGTTACAAACCCTATAACTTATCAACAAATAGGTTAACGCAAATACATATCTAGGATAATCATGCACAAATATATCATAACATATATAGGACAACTGAAGACACAAATATCAATACATTTAAAGTGAGACATATAACAATCTAGATCATACTAGGGTTTTCATCATATAGACAAACATATATCTAAGGATTCATTCCTAGGAGCTAACTCTCAATACATAAGGGTTTCACTTACAAACCCTAATTTAATAAAACCTCAAGATCTAGGAACATATTACCAACCAACCCTAAAGGACTAGGGTTTCCATAACAGTACTAAGATACCAAACATGATGTCATCATCAAAACCCCAAACATCAAAATAATAGTATTTTCTAGATTTCATCAATAACATTAAGTAGACTACAATTTTTCATATTATCATTGACATACCCTTGGGTTAGGGTTTTAAAAAGAACCTATTAGGGTTCCACAAACATAATGATTTTAATGAGGGTAGATCCAATCTAATGATTAATCTCCCAAACAAGAATCTCTATGATTCAAAGGTCCTAGACATAACACTTGTTAGTAATATAAAGCATATTTCTTAGAATGAATGAATGTACCTTTATCATGAAGAGAAACAAAACTTATAGTCTAAGACAAACCTTTCAAATTAGACAAATCTTATAGGACATCAATTCCAATATAACTTCTATGCTTTGTCTTGTGAGGTCTTCTCCATGATGCTTGATCATAACAAGAAGTTTTTCCTAAACAAAGAAAATATATAAAAGAAATATGATTAGTATCTAGATAAAAAAGGAAAACCAAATATAAAAGATAATACATTGAGTAATATACTTATCTTTTTAAAATGGTGAGGGCTCCCTCTTAATCCAATCTCGAGGGATACCTAAAAACTTTAACAAAACAATTAAATAATATTTTTCCAAAGAATGTTAAATTTATAAGTTCTGGAAATCAAAGTACAAAGCAAATAAAAAATTCAAAGTAGAAGGGCTTGGTAGTATAAGTCCTTTATTTATGATTCTTCGGTCTTGTGCTTCTTTGGAGATCCGTCTTCAACAACATTTGCATGATCTCTATTTCTCAGATTTTCAAGACAATCACTTTTATAGTGATCCATCTTGTGATAATTGTAGGATTCAATTTTGGATATGGCTATCTTCCGTATAGGCCCTTTAGACTTCTTGAATGATCTTTTGTTCTTGTGGTGAGTGGAGTAGGCATTTGAAACTTTTTCTTCTTCATTCTCTTTGTTGCTTACTAGAGAAATCTCGACTTCTTCCTCACTACAAGCATTCCATAGTTGTTCAAATGTAGGAGTCTCCTTCCAACTATTGAGACCTGAAGAGAAGGCACTCCATGATGTTGGTAAAGCTAGAAGTGTAGTGATTACAGGTTCCTACTATGGTTCTATCTCATCAATCACTTGAAGTTCATTTTTTAATCCAGCTATTCTCATAAAGAAAGATGCCACAATGTCTTTGTTTGTCATTTTTATAGACCTTATTTCATTTTTAAGGCTTGCAATTTGACCAAGATTCTTGATAGTGAATAATTTTGATAAAGCCTCATACATCTCTTGAGCTGAGTCTATGTTAGATATATAGGGGACGAGGTTATATTTTATTCCATCCACCATTAGTCATAGCCAATATTTATGTCTCTCTGAATTTTGCCTTTTCTACATCACTTGACTCATTAGTAGGTTTCTTCACCTTTCCCTTGACTAGGTCTGAAACTTGATTCTTTTTGAGGATGAGGTCTATCCTCTTCTTCCAGGCCTTGTAGTTAGATGCTCCTTCTAGTTTGTTTTCCCCCTTCATTGAGCATATATTGTCCTTGAAGATGATATATTTGACTTCTTATATGTTGCTTTTGATGACCCTTATTCAAAGCTTCTTCGAATTCCTTACTCTTCTTTCAATAGATCTTTGAGTTTCCTTTTTTTCCTTCTTCACTTTAGCTCTGGCGCATGTTATAAAATCAGAAAGGCATAAATATTTTCTTTATATAGATAATTAATTATGACTTTCTCATCTTTATGTTCTTCTTTTATCTTTTAGTTCATCAAGAAATTAACAAAACAATGGCACAAAGATCACAAACACCAGATATAAGCAGACAATTAGGGAAAATCCCCTATCTAGAGGAAAACCTAGTCAACAATTATTCCTTAATAACCTCCTGAGATAATCCAAGACTCTTGAGCTAGAAACATACTTCCTCCACACCAAGTCAACCCTTTCTTCCTTCTAGCAGATGACAACCTTTTCAACAACAACTTTGACCTACCAACAACGATTTGTAGCATCAATTTCGACCTGACAACAACAACAATTTCAACTTGACAAAAGAGACTTCGGTCCCCAAAAGGAATCCACACGAGAGAGATAGATAGCCCAAAATTTTGATCCTGACTTTTTCTTCCTTCTTCTCCAACGTCACACTCCTTTTAGCCTCCTTTACGAACTTCACACTTTTCCAACTCTTCTTCTTGTATATCGAACTTGAGTGAAGGTGTGTGCTCCAAATGAATTCGAACTGCTTCAATATATAGGCTTTTGGTGAGGTCAAATTACCCACTTTGAGGCCGACTTGGTGCGGGGGTGACAAATAACCTATTAACTCTTTCTACATGATTCAAAAGCCTAAAAAGGGTCTCTTTAAATGGACAATGACTCTAATGAATTCTAGAAATCCTCAATGGGGACTTTGACTTAAAACATAATGACCCAAGCATGAAACTCATTCTTTAATAAGTCATATTAATAATAATAAAAATTTCTTTTTCATTCTTTTGATAAATAGATTTCATTGCGACTCAAATACAATACAATTTATGAAGACATAACCTAGTTACATTATTCAACAAATAATAGCCAATAATAACTGTCCTTGTGGTTTGACCAATAAATTATAATAAATTTACTTTTAAAAAAAATACAATTTTAATAACTTTAAAACAAATTTCAAAAACCAAATATTTATATTATATTATTCTTCCTCACTTAAAATTAAACCATAAATAATAATTTGGGATAAACAACATGTGAAGTGTACAAATTTAACGATTTAAATTTAAAAATTAAATTTACAATTCTAATAATTTCTCAAGAAATTTCGAGAACCAAACAAATTTCAAAAACCAAATATTTATATTATATTATTCTTCCTCACTTAAAATTAAACCATAAATAATAATTTGACGGATAAACATATGAAGTATACAAATTTAACGATTTAAATTTAAAAATTAAATTTACAATTCTATAATTTTATAAGAAATTTCAAGAACCAAAATTCATAGTACGATATTCTTTCTCACTTAGACTCGATCCAGAATCAAAATTTATACTCCGCTATTATTTTTCGCTTAGACTCGACCCATAAACAGTAGCTTGCCTGGATAAAAACGCAGCGTTTTCTAACTGCTTTGTAACAGAAAGAATCAGAAATAAATAATCGAGCAAAGAATAGAAATATGCGTGCATGCCGAAAAGATTTAAATAAAAGTGATAGGCATGTAAGAAGTTATCTGTCTGTTTGACATGACAACTGAAGCTTCCCAGAAAGTTCGGAGTTATTGGCGTACGCACCAAGATAAACAAGGACGTCCATATAATTAGGGGAAGGACAAATTGGTGAAATTTGCAGTAGACAAGTAGACAATTTACAGGAAGGTTTGAACTATGAGATAAGTATGTCTATGGAAAATCTAGTCAATAACTCTTCCTTAATAACTTCCTGAGATAAGCCAAGACTCTTGACCTAGATACATACTTCCTCCACACCAAGTTAGCCATTTTTGCCTTCTAGCAGATGACAACTCTTTAGCAACAACTTCGACCTAGCAACATTTTCGACCTGGAAGCAACAACAACAACATTAATTTCGACTTGGCAAAAGAGATTTCGATATCCTATAGGAATCCACTCGAGAAAGAGAGATAGCCTAAAATTTCGATCTTGACTTTTTCTTCCTTCTTCTCCAACTTCACATTCCTTTTAGCCTCCTTTACCAACTTCACACTTTTCCAGATATTCTTCTTGGATATCAAACTTGAGTGAGAGTGTGTGCTCCAAATGAATTCAAACTACTTCAATATATATGCTTCTAGTGAGGTTGAATTACCCATTTTAAGGCCGACTTGGTGTGGAGGTGACAAATAACTTATTAATTCTTTCTACATGATTCAAAAGCCCAAAAATGGTCTCTTTAAATGGACAATGACTCTGATGACTTAGACTAAATCCTAGAAGTCCTTAATGGGGAATTTTCCCTAAAACATGATGACCCAAGCATGAAACCCATACATTAATAAGTCATATTAATATTAATAAAAAATATTTTTAATTCTTTTGATAAATACATTTCATTGTGACTCAAATACAATTTATGAAGATCGAACCAAGTTACATTCTTCAACACTTCCTCTTAACTAGGGAGTTATCCATACTTACATATACAAGTACATGGAAGATCTTCAAAACATATGAAGAGTTTAGGCACTTACGGTGCCACATACTAGATTCCTGACTAGGGAAATCTATCAGTGTGGGACTAAGATGGACTAAAGCTTTCAGCCAGTCTAGGTACCATTAGGATTACTTGCTAACCATCAACCTCAGCGATCTAGGTGTGTATCCAAGGTCAGATATCCAAGACCAATGCCACCCTTCATAATACTTCGGGATCTAGACATCAACATATATGCCGACCATATGTCCTCCCAGGCATTTTACACACTTAATGTCTCAACAAATCTCTCTAGCCTCGAGCATGTTTTTCAAAAACTTTGAGATATTTACCTGAATATTCACAACTCGAATAAGTAACAATCTTTCAAATACTCATGAGTAAACAAAAAACTTCGCGGTCTTTCGACTTCTTGATGCTGCCTCACAATTCATCATAGTAGGACTTTGAGGTTCCCCAAACAAATCTTGAAAAATCATTCAACTTCCTTTCCTACTTCTCATGCAATAACCAATTTTCTTTCCTTCTTTCAACAACACCTCAATATGCATTCTCCAATTTCTTCTACAAGGTATCCATTATGACTATAATATGCCCTCCATCTTAACTTGAGAGATATACTCTTTTCTTTATCCAGGCTCCCTCTTAACTTAGGGAGATCAACTTATTTTTTATGACATTAGAGAATCTTTCATGGCTTCCATCCTTCTTGATGATCATCATTTATACAACTTCCTTCATCATGCTTATCGAACATCTTCATCATCTTGAAGATTGTGTACCTGCACAATTTTGGACAACAAGTACAACCAAATACACATGTAAAGGCATGAACTTTAACTTATCATAATCATACAATAATGGAAGCATTAGACTTTAGACAACACATACCTAAACTTAGCTAGGTTCACAAACAAGAGACACATACTTTTATCTTCCACTACTTTTGTTCATGTTAGGATACAACCCCTAGATGACATTAGTAACTCAATCAAGATGTCAGTCTCATTATATATAGGGCCTCAATATTTCTTCCAGAGATATGAAATAATCTACTAAAACCCTAGAAGCAATTCAAACAAGTATAGTTCTACAATGCATCAAACAACTTTAGAATTCATATGTTATACTTCTACTAGGATTTAATGCAAACCCTAGATTTCATACATGAGATACTAAGTCTTAGATGTCAACCAATAAACAATCAAAACACAATATAAGGTATGAACTAAATAACCACCTTCTACTAGGGTTTGTTCTAAACCCTAGATTTTACCATCACATCATATCCTAAAATATCAAACTTCTGCTAGGGCTTAGTTACAAACCCTAGAACTTATCAACAAATAGGTTAACACAAATACATATCTAGGATAATCATGCACAAACATATCATAACATATATAGGACAACTGAAGACACAAATATCAATACATTTAAAGTTAGACATATAACAATCTAGATCAGACTAGGGTTTTCATCATATAGACAAACATATATCTAAGGATTCATTCCTAGGAGCTAACTCTCAATACATAAGGGTTTCACTTACAAACCCTAATTTAATAAAACCTCAAGGTCGAGGAACACATTACCAACCAACCCTAAAGGACTAGGGTTTCCATAATAGTACTAAGATACCAAACATGATGTCATCATCAAAACCTCAAACATCAAAATAATAGTATTTTCTAGATTTCATCAATAACATTGAGTAGACTACGGTTTTTCACATTATCATTGACATACCCTTGGGTTAGGGTTTTAAAAAGAACCTATTAGGGTTCCACAAACATAATGATTTTCATGAGGGTAGATCCAATCTAATGATTAATCTCCCAAACAAGAATCTCTATGATTTAAAGGTCCTAGACATAACACTTGTTAGTAATATAAAGCATATTTCTTAGAATGACTGAATGTACCTTTATCATGAAGAGAAACAAAACTTATAGTCTAAGACAAACCTTTCAAATTAGACAAATCTTATAGGACATCAATTCCAATATAACTTCTATGCTTTGTCTTGTGAGGTCTTCTCCATGATGCTTGATCATAACAAGAAGTTTTTCCTAAACAAAGAAAATATATAAAAGAAATATGATTAGTATCTAGATAAAAAAGGAAAACCAAATATAAAAGATAATACATTGAGTAATATACTTGTCTTTAGAAAATGGTGAGGGCTCCCTCTTAATCCAATCTCGAGGGATACCTAAAAACTTTAACAAAACAATTAAACAATATTTTTCCAAAGAATGTTAAACTTATAAGTTCTAGAAATCAAAGTACAAAGCAAATAAAAAATTCAAGGTAGAAGGGCTTGGTAGTATAAGTCCTTTATTTATGATTCTTTGGTCTTGTGCTTCTTTGGAGATCCGTCTTCAACAACATTTGCATGATCTCTATTTCTCAAATTTTCAAAACAATCACTTTTATAGTGATCCATCTTGTGATAATTGTAGGATTCAATTTTGGATATGGCCATCTTCCGTATAGGCCTTTTAGACTTCTTGAATGATCTTTTGTTCTTGTGGTGAGTGGAGTAGGCATTTGAAACTTTTTCTTCTTCATTCTCTTTGTTGCTTACTAGAGAATTCTCGACTTCTTCCTCACTACAAGCATTCCATAGTTGTTCAAATGTAGGAGTGTCCTTCCAACTGTTGAGACCTGATGAGAAGGCACTCCATGATGTTGGTAAACCTAGAAGTGTAGTGATTACAAGTTCCTATTGTGGTTTTATCTCATCAATCACTTGAAGTTCATTTCTTAATCCAGCTATTCTAACAAAGAAAGATGCCACAATGTCTTTGTTTGTCATTTTTATAGACCTTATTTCATTTTTAATAAACTGCTAATTATTGTTTTTTATGTTGATGATGTCATCTTTGGTAGTAATGAAGAATCTATGAGTTAAAACTTTTCTTCTATTATGCAACAAGAATTTGAAATGTCTTTGCTTGGAGAACTAACCTATTTTCTTGGTCTACAAGTGCAACAAACAAAAAATGGCATCTTTCTCTCACAAACTAAATATCTTAAGAAAATTCTGAAGAAGTACAGAATGGAAGATTCCAAAACAGTATGTACTCCAATTGTAACAGGATGTAGCCTCAGTTCTAATGATTAATCTCCTATAATGAATCAACCAGAGTAGAAATATATGATTGGAAGTCTACTTTATCTAACAGGTACTAGACCAGATATCATGCATGCGATAGGAATTGTTAGAAGATTCCAAGTCAATCCGAAGGAATCACATCTTCAGGTAGTAAAGAGAATACTCAAATATCTCCAAGGAACTCAAGGGTTTGGTCTATCGTATCCTAAAGATACATATCTCACCCTTCATGCATATACAAATACGAATTGGGCTAGAAATGTTGGTGACCAAAAAAGAACTAGTGGAGGTACATTCTATATGGGATCACGATTAGTATCTTGGTTCGGCTTGCAATTTGACCAAGAATCTTCATAGTGAATAATTTTGATAAAGCCTCATACATCTCTTGAGCTGAGTCTATGTTAGATATATAGGGGACGAGGTTATATTTTATTCCATCCACCATTAGTCATAGCCAATATTTATGTCTCTCTAAATTTTGCCTTTTCTACATCACTTGACTCATTAGTAGGTTTCTTCACCTTTCCCTTGACTAGGTTTGAAACTTGATTCTTTTTGAGGATGAGGTCTATCCTCTTCTTCCAAGCCTTGTAGTTAGATGCTCCTTCTAGTTTGTTTTCACCCTTCATTGAGTATATATTGTCCTTGAAGATGATATATTTGACTTCTTATATGTTCCTTTTGATGACCCTTATTCAAAGCTTCTTAGAACTCCTTACTCTTCTTTCAATAGATCTTTGAGTTGCCTTTTTTTTCCTTCTTCACTTTAGCTCTAATCCCATGTTATAAAATCAGAGAGGCAAAAATATTTTCTTTATATAGATAATTAATTATGACTTTCTCATTTTTATGTTCCTTTTTTATCTTTTAGTTCATCAAGCAATTAACAAAACAATGGCACAAAGATCACAAACACTAGATATAAGCAGACAATTAGGGAAAAACCCATATCTAGAGGAAAACCTAGTCAACAATTATTTCTTAATAACCTCCTGAGATAATCCAAGACTCTTGAGCTAGAAACATACTTCCTCCACACCAAGTCAACCCTTTCTTTCTTCTAGTAGATGACAACCCTTCAACAACAACTTTGACCTAGCAACAACAATTTGTAGCATCAATTTCGACCTGACAACAACAACAATTTCAACTTGACAAAAGAGACTTCAATCCCCAAAAGGAATCCACACGAGAGAGAGATAGATAGCCCAAAATTTTGATCCTAACTTTTTCTTCCTTCTTCTCCAACGTCACACTCCTTTTAGCCTCCTTTACGAACTTCACACTTTTCCAACTCTTCTTCTTGGATATCGAACTTGAGTGAAGGTGTGTGCTCCAAATGAATTCGAACTGCTTCAATATATAGGCTTTTATTGAGGTCAAATTACCCGATTTGAGGCCGACTTGGTGTGGGGGTGACAAATAACTTATTAATTCTTTCTACATGATTCAAAAGCCCAAGAAGGGTCTCTTTAAATGGACAATGACTCTAATGAATTCTAGAAATCCTCAATCGGGACTTTGACTTAAAACATAATGACCCAAGCATGAAATTCATTCTTTATTAAGTCATATTAATAATAATGAAAAATTCTTTTCATGTGACTCAAATACAATACAATTTATGAAGAGAGAACCTAATTACATTATTCAACATAGCCAATAATAACTGTCCTTATCGTTTGACCAATAAATTATAATAAATTTACTTTTAAAAAAAATACAATTTTAATAGCTTTAAAACAAATTTCAAAAACCAAATATTTTATTGTATTTCTTTCTCACTTAATTAAACATAAATAATTATTTTACGGATAAACAACATGTGAAGTGTACAAATTTAACGATTTAAATTTAAAAATTAAATTTACAATTCTAATAATTTCTCAAGAAATTTCGAGAACCAAACAAATTTCAAAAACCAAATATTTATATTATATTATTCTTCCTCACTTAAAATTAAACCATAAATAATAATTTTACGGATAAACATATGAAGTGTACAAATTTAACGTTTCAAATTTAAACATTAAATTTACAATTCTAATAATTTTTAAAGAAATTTCGAGAACCAAAATTCATAATACGATATTTTTTCTCGCTCAGGCTCGATCCAGAACCAAAAATTATACTCCGCTATTATTTTTCGCTTAGACTCGACCCATAAACAGTAGCTTGCCTGGATAAAAACGCAGCGTTTTCTAACTGCTTTGTAACAGAAAGAATCAGAAATAAATAATCGAGCAAAGAATAGAAATATGCGTGCATGCCGAAAAGATTTAAATAAAAGTGATTAATCTGTTTGACATGACAACTGAAGCTTCCCAGAAAGTCCGGAGTTATTGGCGTACGCACCAAGATAAACAAGGACGTCCATTTAATTAGGGGGAAGGACAAATCGGTGAAAATCTCGGCCAATGCAGTAGACAATTGACAGGAACGTTTGAATTATGAGATAAGCATGCTGTTCTTTTTTGTTTTGTTCCGAGATATGTCCATTATTTATTTGTGTGTTCTTTCTGAACCAGGTTTGCAGTAGCGGAAATGAATGAATACTTGAAGGCAAATTTTGAAGTGGAAGCTAAGAATTCGTCGTCCGAAGCTTTGGCCAGATGGCGGAAACTCTGCTCCATAGTCAAGAATCCCAGGAGACGGTTCCGGTACATGGCAGATTTGGAGAAGAGATCAGAAATCGAGAAAATGCGAACAAAAATTAAGGTGCCTGAACAAATCTTCTTTCGTCTTTTGTTTCTTTAATTTCTGCGCAAGCTGAATTCACTGCATAAACAGTAACTTCAGATTTTTCCCCTCCTTTCGGTATGTGGTTGCGCTTTGTTGTGTAATATGCTGGGTTAAGTTTGGAATATTTAGAAATAATTTATGCTTCCTGTGAGATCGATCGACTCTGCCAGAGTTGAAACCTGAACGTATTTGCTCTCTTTGCGATTATTTTTAAGGATGGGAGGGTGTGATGGGGTTTGAACTTGCGACCTGTGCTGTGTAACTGAGCTAACTGAGAACGCCAGAGTTGAAACCTGAACGTATTTGTTCTCTTTCCGATTATTTTTAAGGATGGGAGGGTGTGATGGGGTTTGAACTTGCGACCTGTGCTGTGCAACTGAGCTAACTGAGAACACCGGGGTGAAGTGTCATTATACCCGAAAACAACGCGTGGACCCCACAACCTCTTCTTGGTATTCTTCATGACCGAAAACAACGCGTGGACCCCACTACTACCACTTCTCCATATTCTTCGTAATGGTTGAAAATGTTGTTTAAAACGCAGTTGTTTATAATGAGATTTTTTTGTCAGTTGTCTATAATGAGATTTTTTGAACGTTTTTCTGGTGGGTTTTTTTGGTTAAAATTTGGCAACAATTTATTGGAATCGCTAGTTTGATAGCTAGTTTCTGCACAATCAAAGCGTCCCAGAGATTTTTCAGGGTGCTGAATCTAAATATGCAGTTAAAAAACCATTTTAACTGCAACAAATCAAGATTTAACTTCAATTTGTTCCGCCGAATTTGTTCCGCGAATTCCGTCACTGAAATCTCCAAAAAATCACATTATAGACAACTCCATTTAAAACTACCCAACCATTTAAAACTTTTATGATACTTTTTTGATTAAAAAATCATACTCGTAAACTACTCATCACCCCCGTTACTTCCTGCTCCGTATTGATATTCGGTAAAAACTTTATTGAATAATAAAATCATACGCGCAAACTACACGTGCCCCATTACTTCTTACTTCTCATTGATATTTTGTACGATGGTTGAAAACCATGGCCCATAGCTTCTTACCGCGTATGCGTTACAAGAATTGAAAATGATAGGTTGATAATATAGTATATTATGATATCTCTGTGCACTAACTTCTTTCCCAATATTCCAATTTATATTTAATTTATTCGTTGTATATATTTAATTGGTTCAAAATAACAGTAAGTGTGATAAAACATGGGGTGTACAAACTATCATTTTCAATTCCTATAACACATAAGTGGTAAGAAGCTATTGGCCATAGTTTTCAACCATCATACAAAATATCAAATATCACATACACATTTTAAATAAAATTTATTATTTTAATAATAATTTTAATTAATCTAAATTTATTCTTAATTTCGATTTATCAAAACTGGAGATCAAATTTTTTGAGATATAAATCTTATTTAAAGTGAAAAGAGATAAATATTTTTCCATAAAGTTCAAATATAGATTTTATTCATGAAAATTCAATAATAGAAGAGATTCTTGGTTTTATAACAAAGATAAAAGTTGAAAATAGGAAAGAAATTTTATCGTGTTGATTGGTATATCTATTTTAGAATAGGGTTTTTAGAAATTAATAATTATCAGGTACATTGTAGGGATTTAATTTCCATTAGATATTTTAGAATCTTTCTAATAATGATCATAGATAGAAGTTTGAGATTTATCTCAAAAGTAGTAATACTCTTTTTGCCCTTTTAATTAAATTGATTAATTAAAAAAATCATATGAATGTGATTTATGGTTTTTTTGGGTATGTGGTATTAGTGAGCCATGGTATTAGCCCATGTTATTGTATTAAAGTTATGTTTTTTTGGGTATGTGGTATTAGTAAGCCATGCTATTGACCTATTTAGAAGTTAAGGATCTCCATGGTAAATTGGGGTGAATCTCCATGGTTAAGAATTTTGTTACATTTTTTTAAATGGATATATGTTTAACTCATATTAATTGTTTTTATAATTATTATTGAAAATAAATCTATAATTTAGTTAATTTCTATGATTTTTTTAATCTTTGGCAATGTGAAATGTATCATGAAGTAAGTATTTTGGTGCCTATAGGGGCCTACGAGCCATTTAACTTTTTTTGTTGATAACAAAACTTCTATTAAATCATGCAAATATCAACATGGTTGTCCAGATTTCACTATTCTTCCGGCCTCACTCCTATCAGATTTGTTGGCCAGGAGATAAGCACAAAAACTAATTATGAAGTGCCAAAAACTACTAAGGACCCAAAAATGGAAAAACCAAAAGGCATAAAATTCCCCTAAGATGAAGATACAACCAACAAACATTAAGGAGTAGGAGGATGAGTTGGAGTTGGCTTATCTATTTCATCACCCGACAAATCTGGAAGCCAAAGTTTGCCATGGACATGAAATTCTATGAGCCATTCTCTCTTTTAGATGCTCTAGTCACTCTTACATTCTCCTTAAGCCATGTCGAAGTGAAGCCAAACGGTCTTGCATGTTCCACTGATTGTGCTGCAAATCATTCATGAAGCCTATGACCTCATTGCGTTCATCATGGCGATTTTGTCACAACTGTTCTGGGATATGGGTGACGCCGAAGCTAAGTTTTCAAGGCGTCGAAAGGAGGAAGGTCAACACGTTTAGGAGAAGGGGCACGGTTGAGGGCCACCTCCTCCAATTCCGCTTTCACTCCACCTTCTCCCCCCAAATCCTTAACTTTCCCTTGGTGCTTTGCCCTCTACCCTTTGGGACGACCCCTCTCCACACTTGGCCATGCTGCTTGTACATGATCAAACCAACCCCAACCCACTGAGAGCACCCCCGTACATCCAATAATATGCGAAGATTTGACCGCCCCTCCAAACCCTAGTACCCAACAAGTGGGTTCCGACAATACCACACCTAGGCCTCGCTTAAGAAGGCCAACCTCTTACAAGAGTTGCCACCTTTCCCTTCAAAATTTCCACCACAGAATGATGCCAACTTTCTCCTCTCAACAATTGCAACTCCAACCAAAGAGAGTTGACACTCCCCGAAGCGAGAATTTTGTTCCAGAAACTTTGAGAGCAAACCTGAAGACCCAAAACTCCTAAGTCGAAGAGAGAATTCGTTGGTGCCCACCATTGAATGGGAATTCTCGCTCACTACAAAAACGTTGGAACAAGAAAACACCCAGAACAGGATTATGAGCTCGACACATTTCCTACCCCCTAGCTTCCTATCTCCATCTTCTGCTAGGGGGTGCATGTGAAAATTCAACAATCCTTGAATCCTATTGCAACAACTGGAAATAATTCTCCTAATTGTTAAATTAATTCTTAACAATTTATTTATTGTTGACTACAACAAATACTGAATCAATCACACTGCAACCTATGGAAATAAATTGCAGAAGAAATAAATAATTGAAGAAATTCTAGCACACATAAATAAAATGACACAATTATTTTTGGACCAATGTCCCTAGAAAAACCTAACTTGAGAAAATTAGTGAAACAATTGAGAGTTTTATTATTATGCAGCAGCGAAATAATCTGAGTACAACTGGATGTCGAAACTAGCAATCCTACAGAGAAATATTGGCAAGAAAATCTAGTGAGGAGAAATTCCTCCCTCCACAGGCAAAATCTCGACACTGACCTCAGCTTAAATAGAGTCGTCCAAGTGACTACTTCTGCACAGTCACTGCGTCACCCTAGCGCAGTTGTTGCTGCTCTCAATTTCGAACAACTTCTCCTCAAGCCGTCTAACCAACTGATGTTTGAAGAAACGTGCTCCTCCTAGCCTCTGGAACCTCTGCCCAACCTCTGGCATTGAAATTCTACTTCTCCTCAACAATTCAACTTTGCCTCTAAAGGCTATTGCGCTGCTTTGCGTCAACCTCATTATGGCTTCTCTGCCTCTCTGCAAATGCACTCACCAGAACTAGAATCCTTCCTCCGACTTTATTGTTCCTGCCCCTCTCTCACTGCTTCAATTTCTCTAGCTCTCTCTCTAGCAACTGAATGTTGTTACTCAAGAAATCAATCTGCTCATGAAATCGAACTACACAAGTGATTTCTCCAAGCCCCATCAACTTCTTCTTATAATCCTCTGTTGAGACTTCAACAACCAAGATTAGATCTTAATCGATGGCTAGGATTAACTTGAAGTAGATCCGTGTGAGTTTCTAGCAATGTTTTAAAACTCCGACTCTGACACCGACTTGGCCGAGGGTCGACTTCGACTCCGACTTCAACTCGGTATCGACTCGGACAACTTGATTTCAATGACTCGGCGTTGTAAAAAATACATTAAATATTTAATTTTTTATTATAAAAAAACATAATTTTAAAGATTTTCATTCATGTTTCCAAACACACAACATTATAATATAGATAGAAGACAACATATGATCAAAGCAGGCTCATGTATATATCCATTATATCAAAATGGCACCCAGTGCACTGTCCAATACATACATGATGATGATATAGAGATCAAAACAAACACATAACCAAGGAGGCTAGAAATGGCCTCTACAACAAAAGTAAACTATGACCAGTACTACTGGCTACTACCAGAGGAGCCGAGATCATGTGGATCAATCTCTGGACCATCATCAGAGTCAGACAGGGGGCCCCATGGCTCCTCCTCATCATCATCTCCAACTGCAACTGTAGAAGTGGTAGCACTAGCAGGTTGTACAACAGCTGCAAGCCAAGATAGACGAGATATGCGCTTCTGTCGTGGCTCCATAGAAGAAGCGCCTGCAACTAGAGGACTTGGGGCTGGCCCTGAGGCTGGTACAAGTGGATCGGGATTTGCATTCAACTGAACATTATGTTTGAGTGATGCCTCCACCTGTAAATCCAAATCAAGATGCTCATCAGAATCAAACTATGTTGGATGACTCTCCACTACCCAATCTGATGTTGGATCAATGTCTTCCAACACAATGGAATCAGAATCAGGTCTTTTGTTCAGCAATTGGTTGCGTCTGAGTCGGAGGTTGTATTAGACATAGACTAGATCATTTAACTGTTTTTGATCCAAACAATTTCTCTTCTTTGTGTGAATCCTCTCAAAGACAGACTAATTGCACTCACACCTAGTAGCATTGCAAGTTTGACTCAAAATACGAATTGCAAACCTCTGCAATTCAGGACAATGGCTACCAAAAGTCTCCCACCATTGTGCTGCAAAAAATATAGGAGTGTAATGAGAGCTCAACAAAATTACAAATTATATCCAACTTTCAAATTATAAACGATTTAACGAAATAACTATTAAGAATTTGAAAATTGAAATTTTTGTTTACTTAGCTCATTTGCTTCCCTTACAATCTTTGTTAGGTTCCTCCCAAACGTACCTGAGGCACTGTTGAAGGTTGTGGCTTGTCGGTGTATGTCCAGCTGATCAAACTCCAATGGGATCATGTGATCAATGCAGTCAATCGATCCATCTCTAACCTCCCCCTTCAAAGCTCCCGTCGCCTTAGCTTTATAATGATACCGTGGGTTTAAAAAATACCCAGCTGCATGTATAGGGTGATGGAATTGATTGTTCCATCTTTCATCAATGATTGCCTAAAAGGGCCCATACTTAGCCACTTTATCCTTGTATGCCCTTTTTATTTGCTCCTTTGCTTAATCCATAGCCTCATAAATGAAGCCCATAGCCAATTTTTCCCCATCCACCAACTGCAACACCTTAACCAGTGGCTCAACAAGCTTCACAATCTCTGCTGCCTTTCTCCAAAATATTTCTTCATTAACTTTCTTTTTCAATTCTTTGCTTTCCAGTTTGTGAGACCATTGGCTTTGATTCCATTCTTCACTGAAAAAAATATTTTGCAAGTTTCTATGTTGTGAAAGCATAGATTGCAATGTCAAAAAATGAGTAGCAAATCTAGTGGCGGCAGGCCTAATAATATCCATGCCTCCTGTGCGTTTCCTCGTCAGGCTCAAAATCCATGAATAATTGTAGATAAATTTTGTTATGCTTTTGGCATGATCTACAATGTTTTTGACCCAATCTAATTTGCCAATATCCTCAAGCATGAGGTCTATGCAATGTGCAGCACATGGGGTCTAAAAGATGGTTTTGTGCTTTTCCTCTAACAGTTTACCAGCAAGAACATAGTTAGAGGCATTATCTGTGACGACTTGAACAACATTAGCCACCCCCACCTCTTCAACAACCTCATCCAATAGCTGAAACAAAAATTGTCCATCTTTTACCTTATCAGATGCATCAACTGATTTTAGAAACATGGTTCCCTCTGGGCAAGAGATAAGAAAGTTTATGATTGTACGGTTTCTTTGATCAGTCCATCCATCTGACATGATGGTACATCCTGTTCTTGCCCATGAGTCCTTAAAATCTTTCAAATACTCATTAATGGAGGCAATTTCTTTCTGCAAACGATACCCCCTTAGCTCATGCATAGTAGGGCCTTTGAAGCATTTTCCAGCAGCATGTATGGCATCAAACATAGGGGCTCATAATATGGTGAACGGGAAGCATTGAAGGGGATATCGACATCATACCACCATCTAGCTATGTGATCACAAGCAGTCTCCCTCAATTCTTTCTTCCAATGGTCATCTAAAGTGGGTTGCAAATGACTTCTACTAGCTTGAGGACCATGTGCATCTGATGGAGAGGAGGGAGTGAAATAACTTTTGATATTCATATCACCCTTTTTCATTTTACCCTTTCCCTTTTCTTGAATAGACAAAGAGGGAGGAACATATCGGAAGGGGTTGGATGCATTAGTACAAGGGATAGAGGAAGAACCCTCAAATTCAAAATGGGGGTTGGTAGCCAGCATTTTTTGTATATTCCTCTTCCTCCCAATTTCAACCTCTAACTCTTTTTGCCTAGCCTTATCTTCTTTAAACTTCTCAAAGTTGGCTAACAAATCCTTCCAAATCTCCCCAATTTCTGGTGAGGTACATGGAGTAATTTGACCTCTAATCCCCGCCAAGTGTTGTTTCAGCCTATTAATGCCCCTAGGACCTTCCTTAATTTTCCTATGGCAAAATTTGCAATGCATTTGACTATCAACCATTTCAACATATGCCCAAGCAACATCTTTCACTCTAGGTGCCATTTTTTGACTTGGAAATGAAAGCAAACAATCTGAAAATGAAAAAGAAAAAAAGCATTGATTCAATGTTCATTTCTTTCACAAAAAACACTCTTTAGGATTCCCAGATTTGTACATAAAATTTAATAAGCAAAAACATAATTTTACAAGTGAAAAAAAATACTTCCAGGCACAAATTGCCTCCTCAAGCTTTCTCCAAGAAACCAATTCCTCAATGGCAAATGCTGCTCCAAATGGCTGCCCAAGAAGCTCTTCATTCCACCTACAATGCTTGCCCAAGACTCAAGAAACAAACAAACTCAACAACTCCTCACAAACTCTCACTGAAATTCTCACTCAAATGCATGAGATGGTTGTGAGAAAATGAAAGGGGTTGTGTGGGTTAAATAAAGTTTAGGAGAGGGTAATGGACCCCAAAGACAACATAAGAAAAATAAGAACCGGTTTGGAGTCCCCTAAAATAACATTAAAAAAATAAATTCATTGTTTGACAGATTGTTGGGCCGCTTTTTCTAACCCTGTCGGGTTAATGCGGGCTCGGTCGAGCCGGTCGAGTTGTTAGACAACTCGGTCGGGTTGGTATTAACCCGGTCAGCCGAACCGAATCCAACGCCGAGCCAAATGTTTTTGGCCTAGCTCGGACGAACTCGTCCGAGTCGGTTCCAAGTCAACCGGTTTTGAAAACAGAGGTTTCTAGAACATTGACACCATAACTTAATTAATTTTGATTAATTATTCATATCCCCTAAGTTTAGACTTAGGAAATATTTAAAAACTAACTAATGATCTAATTAAGTCACTTCTAGGTGGAAATTTCAGAAACAATTTCTAGGTTTTGGAGATCTCATGCATTCTAGGGTCTCCACAAAATTTCAAGGCTAGAACACATCTGTTAATACAAAAACTAACACTCCCTCTTAGCGAGGAATGTGTTCTAGAGTTGCTGCCTCTTGTAGCAACTCCCTGTCTCTGCATCATCTCTTGTCACGATGTTGATGTCTGACTGTTGTCGCCTACTAACCACCGTGCAACTCTAATATGTTCTGCATCTGTGCTGCTGTTGACTCTTTTGAACTGCTTCCAACACTGCATCTGCATTGCAACTCCCTCTCCATTTGTTGTTGTTGCAACTGCAACATTTGTAACTGAAAAGCATCTTAAATATTGAATCAACTGCGATTAGTATGATGCATTTGTCTCCCGAGTCTCTCACTGTTGCTAGTCTTTACATTGTCATTAAGGCATCTACACTGCTGCCAACTCTGCACTACGCTCCCCAACATCTGACTATAACTAGACTCTGCATCTGTCACTTTGGCATCTGACTGCATCAACTGCCACTGATCCATCCTACTACTGAAATATTGTGGGCCCTCGTGGCTAGGTATTGATTCAAGAGGTGGATCTACTCAAGAATCCTGCCCATCTATAACACTCTGGGGCTACAACACCAAATCACCCCATTTCACTCTTGCGGGTATGTCAACAAACATGATGAAGTCTTCCTCCATCCTGGAGGACAGCCTATCAATCTCTGTTGATGTTGCCTGTTGGTCCTGTTAGAAATTAAGATAGATAAGGAGAGAGAAATTGCACACAACACAAATCACACATTGATGTTATTGATCTCATAAAGATTACATATACATGAATTAGATCACCGACTTCTAGATGATAAGATCCGAAGAAGGTGGATCTATGACTCATAGACAACTCACAAACATAGGGAAATAACTATTTCTAGAATCACACCTAGAGACTCACAATGACAACTCACGATAACTTGGAAGTCATGGAAGCATTACTTCCAATACCTTCCCTTAATGCTTGCATGACAAAACTAGAAAGTAGACATTACAACAATGAATGAATCTCTGTCAAATTTGTTTGGTATGGTCATCACTAGCACTCATATCCACTCTGAAATCTCACGATTTCTGCTCTTTTCTTCACCACACTTTCGAGCTTCCCACTTGATCCATTTAAGACATAACCGCTTCAGACCATCATTGATGTGCTTTGTAGAATTGACGCTTCTCAACCTCCCAGAGCGTAACTGGTCAGTCTCGATACTGAATCATTCTATGGAACTGCCACCATCTCTTGCATATATGCCCTTCCGCTATATTCACTAGTTATCCAGGACAACATTCTAAGTACATAATGTTTTCAGCAGACAATTCTACAACTTACCTTGTATAAATAACCTGTATTGATGCTCTTGGAGCACGACAGGTCACACCAGCTTGATCTTATTAAGAACTACCTATGATTAATGCTCCCAGAGCACGACGGGTCACATTAATCTATTCAATAATTGGCCCGTTCTTTGTGGTTCTCCATCATTTTTTTGTTTTGTTTTATTGTACACATATCACTCCATCTTCATCACTAAATAACACATATATCACGACACTGTAACAAGATAAATGATCAAATAACATATACGCCATGTGTTATGCTCTTAACCTGCAAGACGATACCAGAATACCAAATATGCGAAGCAATATACCCAGAACATAGAATAGCAAGTAAAAACAACAAGTATTTTATTATTCAGAAAACAATGTTCACTTGCCTCTTCGAGGGGGCAACCTCCAATAGAGCAGAGCTCGATGACAAAATAAGACACGATGCTCCTCGCAGGGAGTCTCTAACCTTTATATATGACTCATACATGCAATACCATGGATGAATACCATGGGTTTTATTAATACCATCTATCTAATACCATGGCCCATTTGCAACTAACTGTGGTCCCGTCATTAATTGTGCGTTAACCACTTACAATTATTAATATGGGCTTTATTGACTCTTTACTATGACTCGATCCCACTACATAAATAAGCGGGTTAGGGCGGGACCCTAAAATGCCCTCCCCCTTAAGAATAGTCTTGTCCTCAAGGCTGAAGCTGCGAAAACTGCTGAAGAATAGTGGTTGGTTCCCAAGTTGCATCTTCCGGAGATGTGTCTTTCCACTTGACGAGGACTTCCCTAATCATGCAACCACGTAGGTGCCGTTCTCATGTGTCTAGGACCTGTTCAGGTTGGAGCCAGATTGACCCTTCCTCGTCCAATTCAGGTAGACTGGTTTGAATTCTGCAATTGTTCCCAATCACTTTCTTGAGGCATGAGACATGGAAAACTGGATGGATTTTTGCAGTGGGTGGCAAAGCCAGCTTGTAGGCTACTTCTCCAATGCGCTGAAGTACTTGATATGGTCCGTAGAATTTTGGAGATAGTTTCTGACAACCCTTGTCTTTGAGTGATGTTTGCTCTACTTTTCCAATGTGCTGAAGTACTTGATATGGTCCGTAGAATTTTGGAGATAGTTTCTGACAACCCTTGTCTTTGAGTGATGTTTGCTTATTTGGTTGCAGCCTCAAAAATACCTGATCCCCTTCTTGAAAATGGCGCTCTGAGCGATGCTGGTCTACCTGTTGCTTCATGCGGTTTTGAGCTTGATGAAGATTCTCCCTAAGATGGGTGAGCATGGTTGCACAGTTTTGTAGGAGTTGATCCACTGCTTGTACCTTTGAGCACCCCTTGATATAAGAAGTAGGGGAAGGAGGGAGTTGGCCATATACTGCTTCATAGGGAGTCATTTTGGTGGTGGCATGATAGTTGGTGTTATACCACCATTCAGCTAGAGGTAACCACTGTACCCAAAGATGTTGCTTTTCTGAAATGAAACACCTAAGGTAGGTTTCCAGACATTTGTTGACGGCTTCAGTTTGACCATCCGTTTGTGGATGATAGGAAGTACTGAGTTTTAGTTGGGTGCCTTGTAGCCTGAAGAATTCCTGCCAAAAAGTACTGGTGAAGATCGAGTCACGATCGGACACAATAGAAGTGGGCATGCCATGCAATTTGAAGATCTGATCCATGAAAGATTGAGCAACCAAAGTCGGTGTAAATGGGTGGGGTAGGGCACAGAAATGAGCATACTTCGAAAGTCGGTCCACAACCACCATGATGACTGACTTGTTTCCTGACTTTGGAAGACCTGTAATGAAATCCATAGAAACCTCCGTCCATATCGATGCCGGGATGGGCAACGGTTGTAATGTGCCTAGTGCTTTGACGGTCTCCCCTTTGTGGCGTTGATAGACATCGCATTCTGCTACAAAAGTAAGGATGTCCTTTTTCATGCCTGTCCAAAAAAATGATCTTCTGGTGCGAGCATACGTCTTCTGAAAGCCTGAATGTTCTGCAATGGGGGATGAGTGCAATTCTGCCAAAATGCGGCTTTTGAGGGTGGATGTTGGTGATATTACGATTCTGTCCTTGTAGTGAAGAATATCATCCTGCCACGGGTAGCACTTGGTGGAATTTGGATCCGCTTGCAATTGAGAAATGAGTTGGGAGAGCCCGGGATGTGAAAACCATTCTATGCGAGCCTCTTCAATCCATTCTGGAATGGGAAGGGAAATTGCGAGCAGGGTACTTTCCTCCTCAAATTGGCGAGATAATGCATCTGCTACACTATTTTCTTGCCCCTTCTTGTAAATGATCTCATAATCATATCCTAGCATTTTGGCGAGCCGTTTATTTTGTTGTGGGGAGGATAGGCGTTGCTCCAAAAAATATTTAAGACTGTGATGGTCTGTGCGGATTTGGAAACGTCGCCCCAGTAAGTAAGGTCGCCAGGTCTCTACTGCATGTAAGATGGCCATCATTTCCTTCTCATAGGTAGATTGGCCCAGATTCTTCCCACTTAGTTGTTGGCTTGTGAAGGCCAAAGGTCGACCTTCCTGCATTAAGACCGCCCCAATACCCGTACCCGAAGCATCACATTCAATGACAAAAGATTTGGTGAAATCAGGTAGTGCTAAGACTGGAGTGGAACACATGGCATTTTTGAGAGGTGTAAATGCCTGTTGTGCGTCATCATTCCAGAAGAATGAATTTTTCTTGAGGAGTTGAGTGAGGGGCTTCGCAATGCGACCATAATAGCGGACAAATTTGCGATAATAGCCTGTGAGACCCAAAAATCCTCTCAGGCACTTCAAGGTCTTAGGTTGAGGCCAATCTTGCATTGCCTGGATCTTTTTGGGGTCCACCTTGACACCTTCACGCCCCACAATGTGACCCAAATACTCAACTTCTTCCATGCCAAACGAACACTTGGACATCTTAACAAATAATTTATGCTT
>APFE031293904.1:98352-135451 GCA_000404065.3 Pinus taeda
GAAAATATTAATAATATATATTTTGAATAAAAAATTGACATCTAACCCGTTTCTGTTTTATTTTTTACCCAGCTGCGTATATATAGTAATAATTATAAAGAATATTATATTATTTTTGTTAAAGGAGGTTTGACTAGGGTTCGTAAGTTGAAAAATAGCCGTTAGTCTTTTTAGCCGTTGGAGTCTCTGCTTAGACTATTTAACATGCTAACTGGATCTGCTTCTTCAACTTGTCCTGACAATGAACCACACTAGTTGGTTCGAAACGCGTCGACAAATGATCAATTATGTGATTTCGCCAAAAAGTTTCTAATCAATTGCAAGATATTGTCTGCCCTAGTTTAGGGCTGATCTAGGGTTTGCTGCTGCTAATGCAAATCAGATTTTTGTACTATTTCTCTCTACCTAATTATTGAAGATAAAAGAAGATTTGATCAAAGGGTTTCCCCATATTGGGGTTTGTCCCTAGCTAGTCGCCACATCTTGTGTCTCTTGTCTTGGTTTGTTTTATGTCAATCATTTAATGTTCTATCTTCACTTTACTTAACGCACATGTGATTGCTAATCTATGGATAATAATAATAATAAAAAGAAGTAAACTGCTCTAAGCATAGAATATACTATAACTTAACATCAAGGGAATTTGAACTTCTTGAGACTATAAGTTCCCTGAGGAAAATTTTCCCTTAGTGTGTGCTCTTCTTCCTCCCAACACTAATTCTGCTCTAGCAAATTGCTGCGTCCAACTAGAGATCTACTCTGTAAAAAAATTGGCTACTCTCTCTACCTCTTGAAACTCTCAATCAGGAGAGATCAAATTTTTTTGTCCCCCAGAAAAATCGATTCTCCTCAAGAGTTCGACCTCTTGGGCAAGGTGACTACACTGCCTCTGGGGATTTGATTTGCTGCCCATCAATGGACAATGAAACTCCCTCTTCCTTCACTACTGAGCTCTCTAACCGATCATCTGTGCTTTGATACCATGTGAAAATTCGGCAAACCCTGAATCCTATTGCAACAACTGGAAATAATTCTCCTAATTGTTAAATTAATTCTTAACAATTTATTGATAGTTTACTACAACAAATATTGAATCAATCACATTACAACCTACACAAATAAATTGCGGAAGAAATAAACAATGGAAGAAATGTTAGCACACACACATAAAATGACACAATTATTTTTGGACCAATGTCCCCGGAAGAACCCAACTTGGGAAAACCGGTACAACAGCTGAGGGTTTTATTATTATGCTGCAGTGAAATAATCTGAGTACAACTGGATGTCGAAACTGGCAATCCTACAGAGAAATACTGGAAAGAAAATCTAGTGAGGATAATTCCTCAATCCACAGGAAAATCTCGACACTGACCTCAGCTCAAATTGAGTCGTCCAAACTGCCTCTATGCAGTCACTGCGTCACCCTAGCGCAGTTGCCACTGCTCTCAGCTTGGAACAACTTCTCCTCAAGCTGTTTAACCAATTGTTGTTCAAAGGAGACCTTGTTCAATGACTTCACTCATCTATGAGGACCATAATTATCATCCTTATTTTATGCAAGGACCTTGTCATGAGGATTATGACTATCCTCTAGTATTTCCATTCCCTTGCAAATGGAAGTCATTAAACCAAGAATTGATTAAACATGAGAGATACTTACTTGGCATGTGAAGAGGAGATCTTCACCTTGATGCTTCCTTTGCTTGAGATATCCATCATGAATTGCTAGTATCCTTTTACCAAGACTTATTTGGATACCTTCTAGCACAATGTCATTTTTTATCTTGTCATCATCAAAACTGCTTTACTATCTTGAGATCATCTTGATTCCTAATTCATCTTCTTGGTAATTTCGACTCCAATATTTGAACACATTTTTGACATGCTCGTGATACTATCATCCCATAAGTGGACCTTATTATAGTCATCATCAACAAATTCATACTCTGATCTGAGCATCGAGCATCATGCTATGTTTATAGACAAGATTCGAAATTGTGAAAAGTATATCGCGGTGACATTGTACTTATGAGCACTATACATATGAAGTATGTAGAGAGGCACTGTGAGGTGAGCCTGAACTTGCCACCGAATAACATAGACAGAGATAGTAACTGGATTGTGTATAGAGACATTGTCTTATTACCTAGACAGTGTTCTTCAACAATATTTTGTTTGACTGAGATCATGGTAGTAAGGAACCCGAGACTTACTCTTGTAATTTAACATCAAAATTGAGATTATAATTTATGTTGAGACCATGATTGCTTCATTTATCCTTTCCATCTATGCGAGACTGTATACTCTATCCCCACCCAAGCTTCATCATTGCTACATCCTGTCACATTTTTCCTGAGACCTTCACCGTTTCTTTATTGAAATCATCTCTGCACTTCGAGATCATGGCTTTCATCCAAACCGTGACAATGTGTGTCACAATTGTACTGAGATTCGTTATGACTATATTCTATTATGACTATGATGAGACAGAGTATGTCTTTGTTCGATCATCAAAGTTCTCTTATGGAAGATTACATCAAGCATCAATAACAAGTTCTCCAACTCCTAAAGGATAACCTGACTTTGGCACAAAATCAAATGAAACAAATGGCAGATGAACATCGTAGCGAAATTTTTTTTGACATGGACGATTGGGTATTTTTATGGCTAAATCAATACAAACAAATGTCCCTCAAACAAGCTAAGAGGGATAGTAAATTATCACCCAAGTACTATGGTCCTTACAAGGTGTTGCAAAAGATTGGTACTATGGCATACAAATCGAAATTGCTTGCATCTTCGTGAGTACACCCAATTTTCCATGTTTGATGCCTAAAGAAAGTTATAGGTGACAAGCTCCCAATTCAAACTATATTGCCAGAACTTGACAAGGAAGGGAAAATCATATTGGAGCCTGAAGCAATCACAGAAACAAGAATCTGACAACTACTGAATCAATCAATTTCAAAGTATCTCATTAAGTGGAAGAACTTACCTGTTGAATATTCCACATGGAAGGATGAGTATTTTATACAGAAGCACTCGAAACTACTCAAGCATTGAGGACAACACTTTTTTGAAGGAGAGGGGCAAGTTGGGTCCCTATAATATTAGTGTAGTCTCCCCATATTGTTATTGTTTGACCCATAGAAACCCACTGTTGTTATTGTTGTTCCCTTACATTCTTATTGTTATGTAGGCCCTAATTATATTTTGACCCTTTAGACTCCTATATATGTTGAAGAAAGTGTAACTAGGTTCAGTCTTCATAAAAATGAAATGTACTTTTGATTCTTGCATTTTGTAAAAGAAAGAAAAATGATTATTATTATTATTGAGCTTGAGTTTCTTGCCCAAAAAAATTGTTTTATAGGTCAAGCACTAATTGAAAGTGCTTCTATGGTTGTCCTAGGTCAAGAAGTCAAATAGGGACATTGTCATAATATGAAGACCCCATCGGGCATCTTGTAAATTGTAAAAATAATTTTTTTTTGTATTTTTCTTGAGCCTTCCAAGACCAAGTCGGCCTGCCAGCCTGTCAAGTCAGCCTAGAAGCTGGAATTCGTACCCCTGGAAGACCTATATATAGGAGGCATTTCAACCTCATTTGGACACATTCATTCCTCTCTCTCTCATGCAAATGAAGAAGCAAAAAAGGGAAACGAAGAAGGCAAAAGAAGGAGAAGTGTTTTGGGTTCCTCTCTCTCTCTTTCTCTCCACATGTGCGAAGAAGAGTGTTGAAATTCTGCAACTTTTCACTAGGGTTTCTGTTGCTTGGCTAGGGTTTCGTTGTGAGGGTTTGATTTCATAAAAAAGGGTTGAAGGAAGGGCCAACAAAGTCCCCTTCTAGATCTAGAAGACAAATTAGGTCAAGTGAGGCGGCTGGAGGCAAACAAGAAGCAGTTCTAGTCCACACGTGCAAAGTAGCAGCGGCTACTCGGGGGCCAAAGTTGCAGATCTGCAGTTAAGGCTGAAAATTTGTGGTTGGAGGTCAAAGAAGTGTTGCTGGAAGAGATTCTGCTGGGTTTGGAAAGTAGTAAAGCAAGCACATTATTGAGAAGCTGATCTTGGTCTTAGAAGGGCTTCAGTGTTGGTCAAAGGTCTTGGTATTCATCAATAAAGAATCTATAAGAAGAGATTGAAGGGTTTTCCTCTCAAGAGGAGAGGTTTTGCCCTGGCTTGGAGCCTACATCTTATGTACTTGTATCTTGTTGATCTTCGTGTTTTGGTAGTTGTTTGGTGATTGAAGAACACACTATAATAATAATAAGAAGACGAAAACCCTAATAAGTAAAAAGACATCACAAGTATTTATCATAGTTAGAAGAATCATTAATGTCATCTTGCCCTAGATTCATGAACATTATATAACAAGAAGGTCTTGTCATTTGAATCATCCAAGAATTGTTCATTTATGTGTTGTAAAGGGAGATTGCCCCCTCAAAGTAGCTTATTACCTAGTCGTTGATCTATCTTTTCTTATGTTTAAGTGCTATTTTGATCTGGATACTTAACAACATATCATAGTTGTGTGTTGTGGCCCACGAGCAAAGTTCGATGGATGAATGGAAACTAAGCCAAGAATGGAGTCATAGTGGGGATATCGCTAATTATGAGCATTGATTAGATTTAGATCTAGACTGAAGTCTCCAACACACTGCCATTTCCATTATCGACTTCACAGTCTTAGTGTCTTTTGCTACCACGCCACACTAGGCGTATCCAGAAATAGCGAAACAAATGACATTACTTCTTCGACGGGCAATCAAATTTAAGTTAATGTTTTGCTTATTCACAGGATATAGTTCTGGCATGGGGACATTACCCTCGAAATTGCTCAGGAGAGTACATGTTGTGGACTGAATGAAAACCTGACTTCCGGCGGCAAGATTGTTTGAATACAATGACTTGTCCATTGCAGTTATTAGCATCCAAAAATATTTCTCATAAGGAACATTGCATTCTCCACGAGAATTTGTACTACTCCTGTACTTTGCTTCACTCTGTTGGGATAATCTCTGCATTATTCCAACAATTTCCCTTTTGAGTTTGGAATCAACAGGCCTTAGAAGATATGTTTAAGATTTAATGGAAAATGAGAGGTCTACACATTCTAACAAATGCAACAATTCTCTTTGTGTTTGTCTTAGTTGCTGCCATGGAACTGCTTGTGGTCCAATCTAGGTCATTTTTTCTTATGCTGGCTTGAATACAAACCACTCCTCTCCTCCTTATTGTTATTGTTATTATCATTATTACTACTAGATCTCTCCCTCAACCATGTTGAGTCAGGGGACTTATTACAAGAGTGCAACGCCACAATACATTGGTCATTGTTACCTACCCCGTAGAGGACCTGCAATGAAGCAAGAGGCAACTGGTAGGAGTTTTCACTTATGTGCGTAAACGTGAGGCCGATTGATTGCAAAAGGATATTAAAAATAAGTTACTTGAATGTCGCTTGCTGGAGGAAGAGGATGTGAAGCAAAAGTACATTGAGGATGTAACTATAAGTTTGAATATTTCTTTCATTGCATCCAAGACTGAGAGGAAGAGGAATTGAATATTTTAAAATCTATTTTTAAAACTATAACTAAACCAGTGATATAGTGAATCCAAGCTTTGGTTTGTGAAATCATATTTGAGATAATCATAACAGTTACATGATGCTTGTCTGCGACCAACACTATATGCCACTGTGACCTCGTTGAAGTTCTTAAACATCCATCATTCCATGCCTATATTCCAACAACGCCTTATAACTCTCGCAATCTCATGAGACTTTGCATATTATTAGTTTCATTATTTTGGAATGATTGGATTCAAATTCTCTTGAGGCATTATTATGATATTAAGTTGTGTTCTTCTGTGAGAGGAAACCTTTTGGTATGGTTAGTGTGGATGCCAAGAGCATCTAGGAGGAAATATAGAACCTAATATTAATAGTGGTCATGCCATTATTTATATGAGAGTAAGGTTGGTCATGTTGGTTGGTGGCTTCTCATTTATTTGGGTGTGGTGCATTTATAGTTAAAGTTGACACCTTTTTTCAAAGTCGATTGCGAACGTTTTCTTTGTTTTTGAGAAAATGGCCAGACTCGATGATTTGTTAGAGTTTTTAAGCACTCTAATATTGTCTATTGTTCATAGCATTGTCTAAATCAACATAGAGACTCTCTTTAACATTCGAACTTGTTTACAAAATGATCAAGACAAGATTGAGTTTTTGGAGCTTGAGTCACAACAACAAGAAGATGAGTTATAGCGGAAGAGTTGTGATTCTGAGCTGGTTCTTGTTCATAACAACTCCCATGTTGAGTCTGACTCCCATCAGTAGTCAAAGATTAATCATAGTTGTGAAGTCTTTTCAGGAGCAAATTCACATAAAGATGTAGAGGTTGAGCCTGCACTTACCAAGCCCATCATCAGACCGTGGGAAGAAGTTGTTAACAACAGGAATGTAACTGGTCTTGGATATGACAAGGATGTGTCTTTTCATATTCCGGACTATTGCAAGTCCATCTATTTTCCTGGTGCTAGGTTTCTTTAGGATGATTCATCTTCACTTGCTCCTGTTCCACAACCATAACAAATTGTCAGATGCCAACATTGTGATCGAGTTGGCCATGTGAAAGATCAACATTATAATCTTCGCCCTTGTGAGCATTGTGGTAAACACACTCATCATTCAAACAGATGTTCCAAAAACAAAACTCCTGCAAGAATAATGATTCACGTTGGATGGATCGCTTCTTGGTAGTGGTCTCCAACAACCAAGAAGATATACCAATCGTACCACAAAATTCGTTCTCGAGTATTGACATGTCTTGCAGTGAAGATTTATTCATTTTCTCACCTTGTATCTGACACGGGGGGGATTGATGGTCAACCACCTACTTCGAAGATTTATTAAGCGACACTAAGCCACAGCCTAAACCAAAGTCAACTGCCAGAGTCTAGAGCCAAAGTCAGCCATAGCCAATTTTAGAGTTGTAGCTAGAGATACAGTCATGCTCCATGAGCGTGTTTTTTGGTTGGTGGCCTTCCTTAAACCACCACTTGCAAAAAATTTCAGTTTTTGCTACATTTGTTTGCGGTCATCTTCAAACTGACATTAGTTGGTGGTCATCTTTAGACCATTATTAGGGAGTGCTTCCACCAGCAAAAGACTTCATCATCTAGCCTGGCCAGAGTCAGAATTGTTCCAAGAATTGCTTTGAGCTTTAGTTACAAAGTTGGTGGTCAACCTTAAACCACCACCGGTTGAGACCTCGAGTTCTCTCACCTTTTGGTTTGTGGTCTTCCTTAAAAGACACCATTTTAGAGAGCTCATTCAGCCATTGGCTGCCATGCATTTTTGCACTTTAGCTCTCTTCTTGGAATCATATGCACCCCTTCATATTAAGGGGGGCAATGTCGGACACCTAATCCATTAAGGTTATGGTGCATTATATGGACAATTACTGGAGATCCAAGAAACCTTGGAAGTTAAATCCAACGGTAATGATGTTGTATTTATATGTATATCGCCTTTAATGAAATTGGATTTATTGCCCATTCCTTAGTCCTGTCTGCACATTCCAAAAATTACAACTTTAAAACCTTAACTTGGGGGTTATCTTGATGGTCGACCTTTTTTCTTGGTATATCTATGAGATTTGAGCCCTTATGAATCTGAATCTTTGGTTGGTAATACTTTGATATGTCTTCTTTGCAATGGTTTGACAAGAACTTGATGTTCCCAATGGAAGTATGGTAACTTTTCCAAAACTTGCTAATTTTTGGCCTCTTCCTAATATCAAATTTATAGAGCATGCCACATGTCTAATTTGTCAAATATAATTATGAAATTCTTACTTGAGATACTTTTGTATATCTCTAGATCCATGAAAATCTCAGAGTGTAAAAAAGTTCCTGAAAAGAAGTTATAGCAAAAATACCAAGCTGCCCTATTTGAAACTGATTTCAGGATCCTTCGTAAACCCTAACTTCCATAGAGTATATCTTTGAAAGTATAGTGAACCAAACTCTGAAATTTGATCTAGATTTTCTGCACGATCTTGCCTCAATATGGTCTAAGTAAGTTTCACTGCCAGAAATGCCCCAAAAAATAAAAGTTATAGCGAAAATGCTAGATCAACTTGTTTGAAACTGATTTCAAGAGCATTCAGGAATCCTAACTTCTTTGGAGCATATCTATGAAAGTATAGCAAACCAAGATTTGAAATTTGAACTAGATTTTCCTTGTGATTTCTCCTCAATATTTTGTAAGCTTCATCATCCAAAATTTGACCAAAAAAAGTTATAGTGAAAATGCTAAATTGACCCATTTGAAACTATTTTTAGGAGCATTCAAGAACCCTAACTTCCATAGAGCATATCTTTAAAAGTATTGCAAACCAAGATCTAAAATTTGAAATAGATGTCTCTTGAGATCTTTCCTCAATAATCTCCAAGTTTCACCATCCAAATCTTCCTAGGAAAAAAATTATAGTGAAAATGACACAATGGCTTGTTTGAAGTAGCAAAATTCTAGATTCGTATGCTTTGATGCCAAATGTTATAAACCTTGCGCCTTAAAAACGATAAGAAAATAATAGTCTTTTTCCAGAGGGGAACCTCCTTTTACAATGAATACAATGTCCAAGAGAATATTTGATGATCCTAAGACTAGGTGTCCTTAGTGTGTGTGTATATATATATATATATATAAGAGACAAAGCGTACAATTATAATAAAATGGGACCACGAAAGGTTGTAGCCTACATAATAATATAATAATAGAAATTTTATCACTCAATATCTAGGGCTTAATAACGGGTTTTAGGGTTAGCATGGGACTTATATAGGGCTTAATCAAGGGATATAAGTAGCCATATGACATGCACTATAACTCCTTAACTTTGTTCAACATTCGATTTAGGGTCAACAAACAATCAAGTGATGTGAATTATTGTATCCATAAATTTTGATGGTTAAGTCTTACAGCGCTATGAGGGAGAACGTCTATTTTGATCCATAACTCAAAGCAACAATGACATGAGCCCTACCAAAGATTGTGTACAAACACACTCAATCAAAGGATGTAGGATGTGTAATGTTGTGATCTTGAAGGTAGATAACACTAAAGGAATGTGAGGGAGAGGGAAGCAACCTAAACCTTCGTCAATCTTTTCCAATGTAGCATGGTGCTCCTCTTCATGGCTTATTATTGCCTTTTTCATTCGTATCCTGCAAAATATAATCTCCAAATATGAACATATATTTGTAATATAGAAATTAACAAAACAAAAAATGCAACTTACACACACAAGACAACATAACCTCTAAAGTGTGGAGCTAGCTTGCTCACAAGTTCTTGCATTAATCACTAGGTTTTAGTCCAAGTTGCAAAAACTATTGGGAATTATCAACAAAATTTAAAGAAATGCAAAAATGTTCATTTTTTTTCAATTTTCTAAATATCTAAAGCAACAAAAATATGAAATCATTTTTTTTCCACATAAATATGAAAATATAAGTAATATGTAAGAGGTATAAGATGTTTAGTGATACATCACACAACAACACAGAGTCATGTCTCAAATATTGACTTTAGAGCCTCAAATTATCATAAAAAATATAATAAATTCATCTCATCATCTTGAGTCATTTACAATGAAATTAGATAAATAAACTAGTGATTTTCTTTGCCCCTATCATGGCCAAAGGTAATAGCTTTAGAAATGGCTTTTCGTCTAGAGGAAGAAGGCCCTAGGGTTTGTGTTGGACTTTGATGTCCTCCAAAAGAAGCAGGAGTTGGTGCTATGACTATGTCCAACTTGCTTTTTAAGAGTCTGTGAAGGTGTTGATGTTGCTGCACTCCGAATGTTAATATTCACTTCCTATAAAGGTGTCTGCTTTGAAAAATCATCCTCCTCTACCTCTCTCTCCTTTGCTACCTCCTCTTGTGACCAATCAAGGGTTGATTCCATGATAGGACTCTTGGTCTCAATGCTCCATCCAATGGTGGTGTCAATCTCATCCAATGAGATGGCCTCCACATCAGGGGTTTTCCAAAGTTGACTCAGTCATAGCAAAATATTGTAGTATGTGTAGACCATGTCGTTAAGGTGTTGGGATTCCTACCTGTTTGAGGGTCATAGTTATAAGTTAATAGATCATTAAATTAGTAACTATAATACATCATCTAAAGGGTGACGGGGCATAAAATAATAAATTATAATTTATAATGAATTCAAAGTTGAATTTGAAAAGTTTTAACTTTTAACTTCTTGTGATTCTTGGTGAATATTTTTTCAAATCAACTCTAGTGGTGCACACATCTTGAAGAGCTACATGTTTGGCCAAGTAGTTGAATGGAAAGTTTTGTAAATTGGGTACTCTTGTGCCATACCTTGTGCACTAAGTATCTACAATAAATAAGAGAAACATAAGGAATCCATTGAAATTTAAAAGTTGAAACCAAGAGACATTGAAATCTAAAACAAAATGAAGCTTACTTTGGGATTTTGTGTTCTAGTCCTAAATAGACTTGTCAAAGCCAAATGTTCCATCAACCATCCTATGTATCTCCATTTCTTAAGGAATTTTCACATGTTCTTGTGATCTTGAGTCCATACTTGAAACACATACAAGGAATATATCCATAACTTGAGCACCTAATATAAAACCATATGAGTAAGAGAATGTAGGGTTGAGGTAGATGCTTGTACCATGAATGGGGCAATGGAGTGCATTGTTCCATTCCTCATCAATCACTGTCAATATCAATAGTCATTTCTTAAATCTATGAAGCCCCTTGGCCTAATCATAGGCATGGATGGATTCTTTAGCTCTATCTATGGTCTCATACAAGTAGCCCATTGTTGACTTGTCTCCATCAACCAACTAAATAACCTTTACCAAAAGTTTTCTAATGGCACATGCCTCCTCCACTACTGTCAAAAGGGTCTCTCGGTATAACACTAGCCTACATGTGGCCTCCCTTTTCGATTTATGACTAAATCATAAAGCATGCTACTCATATGAAAGGAACATTCTCTTCACCTTCTGCACACAAGCCAAGAATGATTTAAGAGATATGAAGCTACTGGCAAAATGTGTGTTTGTAGGATGCACCAACTCCCTGTTATATGTGAATCTTTTAAAGCTAAGCACATGAGTGTGGTTTTATGTAATAAATTTTATGATGCTCCTAGCGGATTCAATAATATCTTTGATATAAAAAAAAAATTCCATATGTTTTAGAATCAAGTCAAAACAATGTGTAGTGTAAGGTGTCCAAACCAAAGTAGAATACCTCAACATAAGCAACTTGCCAGCAACCTCATAAATAGTAGTGTTGTTTGTTATGACTTAGACAATTTGTGAACCTACCTCTGGAATACCCATCCAACAACTCGCATATCAATGTTTCATTTTTAAGATGCATCAACAGATTCAATAAACATCATCCTTTTGGGACAATTGACCAAGAAGTTAAGAAGGGTCTTGCCTTTTTTATTAGTCCAAACATTTGACATCATGGTGAATCTAGTGATTTTGCATGATGCCTTAAACTCCTCAAATTTGTTATTGCAATTGACCTTTTTCATTTTGAAGGATAGGCTCTTTCAATTCATCATAGGCAGGGGCCTTGTACCCCATACCATCAATGCCAACAACATCAAACATGGATTGACAGAAGGGGTTGTTCTTGTCACTGTTGAAAGGAATATTAGTCCATAGAAAAGACCTTCCCACCAGCTTGTTAGTTTCTTCCCTTTCATTTTTATTAACCATTGACCTAATTGAAGGTTATGCATTAGGTCTGGATCTAGGAACAAAAAAAGATGAGGCCATTGTGGAACTGGAAGGTGAGGCTAGAGAAACACTGTCACTTCTTCCCCCCTCAGATCTTGCAAGTCTTCCCCTTGAAAGCCCAGCTTTCATAGCTTCCTTATTATTTCTACTCATACTCAATCTTGCAAGTGATTTGTTGGCAACATGCATGATTTCCAGGTTTGCATTTGGGAAAATACCCACTTCATGTCCTGAAATTTGTGCAAGGTGTTATTTCAGGTATTTCAGCGGGGTTACTTACCCTTTCATATCGTTTTCACACAACTTTAAATTTAATCTTTGTCTATAAAACTCCTTGGTATCACCATATTCCCACATAGGGTCCAAATTTCTTGGCATTTCTAATTTTCAAAGTAATGGTTAAACCTAAGGTACAAAATAAATTTAAAAAAATTTAAAATTAATATTGAAGAATAAAAAATCAAAAGCTTTGCATAAGAATAAACAAATCTAGATTCTACATAAATGGTGGATCTTCCATAGTCAACTAAAAATCAATGAAAAAGGAGAAAAACTTATAGGCATTGCCAAGCTTATAAAAATTCTAAAAATAAATAAAAAAAGAGGTGGAAATTGTTATACATACCTGCAGATACACGACCAGCTGATGGGAATCAATCCTGTCTCTGCAATGATTGATGATGGCAAATGAAAACGCTTTTTTCATAGTAAGATGAGGAAAAACTAATGGGTATAAAAGGAAAAATTATAACAAATGGAAAAGAAAAGACAAAGAAAAAAGGGAGAAAAAAAACACTAGAAATTGTTGCCTTTCCCTAGAAAGGCGTCCACAACTGAGGGGAATCATTCCCCATTCCACAATAAAATAATGACGGCAAATGAAAACGCTCTTCTTTTCCTTTGCACTGTTTGCAAAATGAAGTGGTGAAGTGGGTCGGCAACTATGTTTCAGACCGGAACTGCTGAACAACAGTTCTTTAATCCAATCAACTTCTGGAGGAACTCTTCAATAGGATAGTTCAGATTGATAGGTCAAGTCACTTGGGAAAATTTGTAGAGGTCGTCCAATAATTATTCCCTCGACTGCCAATAGGTAGAGGAAATATCTATCAGCATAAGAGGTGACATGTGAAGGCCTAAATATCCTATAGTGCTCGTCACTGCAATCACTTTGTGGTAAACACAATTCAAGGCCGGGGCACAACAATACTCGACGATAATCAGTTTCAACAATAAATATTGGTACTCAAAAGACAAAAATATTATTCAATCATTTAGTCTAACTATGAGAGTGAGTGAAAAAGTTAGCCAGTTAGTCTAACTAGGGCAATTAGCTTAATTATGTCAGTCAGTATAATCAAAGATACAAGTGGGAGTTAACAAAAATGATCGACCAATTCGTCAGTAAGGTTAATTGTGTTATTTTTAATCTTGTCAGTCTGTCTAATTAACAAAAAAAGGGAGTGTTTTTTTGTTTTGTTTTTGTTTTGTTGTTGTTGTGATAAATAGGCTTTTAGACATTCGAATTGTAGTATTTTTGAAAGTGTGCTATTCCAAGTAGATTGGAAGAGAGTTTTGGAGCCAAGAGCAGCATCCATATTGCCTTGTATTTCCTGGTTTGGCGTCTAAACCTTTTCATGATAGTTTCATATTGTCTGAGGGTTTGTGAGTATTCAAATATTGTTAATAGCTGCCGCTATTGTTTTTTAATCCCCCTGTTAGTACTGTGGTATATGCTCTCAAGTCTATTCATCATAACTTGCAGAAATTTTCTGTCCTCAGTATGGAATCTGTTGTTGCTGGTACAATTATTATTGTTGTTGCTGCTGTTACAGTTTCCAAATTCTTGCACAATATATCACATTTCAGCTTTTGGAATATAGCAATACCATAGTGCCACGCTTCAAAAAGCTTTGCGCTTTTTCCTCATAGCTTTGTAGTTGATGTTTTCCCATAGGATGAAACCAAGTGATGGTATCATCAATTTTTTCACACTTGATACCACACTAGTTTATCCTTTCATATTCTATCTTTATTGGCGATGATGCAACCATGTAGAGTTTCTCAAATTAATATAATAATATAAAAAATGAACATATTGGAAACAAAGTCACGTTGTTCCTTTTAGATGAACTTGCAACTGTCGTTTATTTTCTGGAAATTATTTTGGAGAAAACATTATATGAAATGTTACAGAAGGATATGGGATGAAATCTTGAGAAATTCGTAAGATTTTGTTCCTTCAGGATCAAAGCCAAAAAGGTGGAGTTGATTCCACTTCCCAACTTCCAGGAACTTCTACTGTCCTCTATCACATTGAGCAATTCAGACTTTATACATAGCCAACATCTTGGAAAGTACTTATCTGAGAATCTAGATTTGTCACGCTGCATAAAGAAGACAACCTCTTTTGGCTCCTCCTTTACAGGCTCTTCAACCAGTCTTGATTATTCTTTTACTTGAATGAGCATTGGAATGTATGGCATAAACTTTTCTTGATGTTCGGACCTGCTATCGATTGGATTTGTCATCACAACCTTGAAAATATCGAAGGCTTGACTTGAAATTTGCTAAAAAAAATAAGTGTCTTTTCCCTGTTAGGAAGAGAGATTTCATAGATTTTCATCTAGATCCTTCTTCTTTTTGGGTTTTTTATGGAAATATTTTGTATTCTTGTACATTTCTTTAACCGAAGATTTGAAGATCGAAGTCTCCACTTTTCTTCTTCTTGCAACCAAGCTATGCTTAATTGGAAACTTATCTCTTGGTCTTCATTAAGATTTCTGAATATCCTGTCTTGGATGAGTGATTGGGAAAAGGAAAGTTTTGCTTTCCTATTCTCCCCAGAAAGAGAAAGATCTTGGAGATGGCACTTGATTTCTTCGTTTATTTCAGATTTATATTTTTTGATATTTTGTCCCTATATGTATGAGAAGGGTCCATAGACTGTATAAAGGCTTCAACCAAGAGCCATTAATCCACCTTGAATGTTTTCTTAATTCTGTGTTGATATGTTGGGCCTTGTATTGCTCCTCTGACTTCTTTAATGCCTCTGGTACTTGCAAACGGATTTGCCTAATCTTTCCGACACTATTTTTTCTTTTAATGCATATCCTGTGATGTCTTCTCTTATTCCTCCTTGTTGTCCATGACTCCATGCATATAATACACCCAAGGTTGAAGGTGACAAAACACGTTTCAAAAGGGGAATTATTAGTGGAAGTATAAACTGCTTTGTCATAAGAATGTTGAATATAAATCAAATTTTTATCCCAAGTCTTTGGATGTTTTTTATTGTAATACATCAAAAGTTGAACCAATGTCATCATGACTAATTTTGTCTATCCATCTGTCCATAGATAGAGAATTGTAGATATTTTCAACTTGGTGTCCATATTCTCCTAAAGTGTTGTCCAGAAGGCATTGAGAAATGTGGTATCTTGATATGAGGCGATGCTCCTTGGTCAGAAAGTGCAACTAGACCTATTCAAAGAACTTGTTTGTCGCTTCTTCTCTTTTGGCAATGTTGTCACACAAAGTGTTTAGGCACCGCGACAATGCTTAGAGTAAGGGTTGTCACTATAATCCTTATTTCGTTTAGACTTTCTCCTAGACAAGTCAACGGGGATAGCCCCTAAGGTGAATGAATGAGGATAGCCTGTGGAACATTGGCTCTAGGAGACTTAAGGTTGAACAACTTGATGAATGTAGACAAGTCTTGGTTAACTGAGATGAACAAATCAAACGAATGAGACACAACCACAAGATAGAAATGATTATAGACCAATGCCTTTATATTCAATTAACCATAGACTAAATAAATAAATAAACAAATTATCCAGAGCAATTTATAAATGTGGTGAAAGTGACAATCATGAACGATTAAATGTAAACGCCCAAAATTTTATCATGCAAATTTTCTAGCAATTAAATTCCATGAAGAATTATGAAACTTAAGTACTAAGCATTGATTCTAGATTTGAAAAAAAAAAATCTTCAATAACCCTAGATCTAGAAGAATTTATCTTTCTACTATAGTCAATGGTTTTAAAAAAAATTTAATCACACTTGACAATAGAGAAATCACTACCACAAAAATTAAAATTTTACACTTAACACACAAAAAGACACCAAGAAACTTTAGATTTAGAATTTAATTATCCCTTAGGTAATTTTTTAATGTGCTACCCTTAAGAAGCAAATTTAATGTGGCAAATGAATTTTTTAATGTGACTAAAAATAAAAATCAAATGTACTTAATTAAAATTTAAAAAAATTATGGGCCGTAGGCCACATAATTTTTATTTTTTTAAATGTGAAGACACAGATTTCCTTTTGATTTAATTCTTAGCAATTCTAATTCATAATATTATATATATATAATATATTATATATTTATATATATATATAATATAGATTTTTATGTTTTTGAGTATTATTTAATGTTTAAGTAAAATCAAAATAAAAATAAAAGGAAAGGAAATCAAAATTAAATCAAATCAAAATTAATCAAATCGAAAAGTAAAGAAAAATAAAATTGAATTAATTGAAAATAAAGTTAAGAAACCTAAACTAAAGTAAAGTAAACAAGAGAAATCCAAAACAAAACCTAAACCTAATGCATAAAGTAAAGAAACAAAATAAAATAAAATTGTCGAATATTTGAGTTTCTATATGCAGGTTTTTGATGGTGGTGGATAAAGCTCGAGCTCAAGCAAGAGCAGTGAGTTGGGGTACGCAGGTCTTGGCCGCGAGTTGAGAGGGAACATGGGATACGTAGGTCTTGGCAGCAAGAAAGGGGACTCGTTTGGAGTTGCGAGGGAAAAGCTAGGACACAACAAAGTTTGGGCAGATGAGGGGTTTTGAATGGAGGCAAAGGAATGTCAAAAAAATGTGAATTGTGCTTTTGCAGGCAGCGGAAAAGGGAGAAGTGAGCAAAGGAAGGAAAATCGAGCAGGAAGAACGCATCAATGGATGAGGAGCTGAGGAGAGATGGCAATAGACAGGGTTTTTTGTAGGTGACATAAGGAAGCTTGATGACGACAAAGGAGAAGAAAGACGTAGATAAGGGGGACGTGGGTTTGCAGCGAAGGGATGACAACAATGGAGAAGGGGAAAGGACAGAAGTCGAAGAGCAAAGGAGGGGGCCGTGAATGGGAAATGGGAGGAGTTGGGAGCAACAAAAAATGGGGAATAAGTATTTTCTAAAAAAATTCGAAATTTGTAGGGAAAAAAAATCCTAGGCAGCAAAATGAATTTTGAAATTTGTTCGGAGCAAAAAGGATGTAAAAATGCAACAAGAGACAATAACATAATTTTGAGAGGCTTCAAGGCAGAAAAATGGTAGCCCAAAAACTCCAGAAAATTTTTACATTTCGAACCAATGTATTTCTGCTTAAATTTTTTTTCTCCCAGAAGACCTTAGATCTGAATTTAAAACCCTTAGACTGAAAATAATGTTCCTACAAAATGATATTGAGGCCAGATCTTATCCTTTAGGGTCTAGATTTGGCTTCAAACAAAATTTCGTCCTTCAGATCTGCAGTTGTAAAAAGAAAAACAAAACACCCAGAAACGATATATACAATGATAAAACTAAAAACCCCAAAAGCCCAGATAAATAATTACAAAATTTACAAACTATAAGCTCTAAGCCGCTAGATCTATCATTATCATGCACAAAAATTAAAAGATTTTTTAAATTTTAAAGGAGGTGTTAACTCGATACCCTTCGTGCATCACCTATAAAAAAATCTTATGCTAAGCCCAAAACTAATTTAGTTGGGTTCTTTAGAAAACATAGATCGAGAGTTGGCTGGTCCAACTTAAAACTTCCCCTAATGCCTGAGGATCTAAAATCAAGATTTTCCTGCAAAACTCAATCCAACCATAAAAAATAGAGCGAGAAAAATAATAAAATTCAGACAAATAGAGATACCTGCTATTACGTTCAAAATTAAATTTTTATCCAAACCCCAGTCACTGAGCAAAATACCTGTGCTCAAATCACTCTTCAAAATCTATCATCAATGCCTTTAGAAAAAATTATGCATGAAAACAACACATCTTACAGTATTCCCATGAAGAGTAACACAAGCAGAATTTAACCCCAAAGTCTTTCTTTATTATCCAAAACATAAATAAATAAAATAAATAAATAAATACAAGAGCTTCTTGCTAAGCACACGACTCAAAGATTGGATGGATCGACTGACAAATGACTTCCTATTTAAAGATAAATCCTCCGACAACGAGTTCGATTGATCCTCATCGAAGCAATCTCGACCGTTGATGAAGATTAAAATTTCTTTTAATCTCATTTATCAAAATATTTAAATGTTTCGGGAAATTCGAAATTTTTAACTAATGCATTTTTATGAGCTCAAAAATATATTTTTTTGAGTTAATTTCCCCAAAAATTTGACTTTGACTTAACCCCCATGGATCAAAGGTTTAAAATTTAGCAAAGTATATGATTTACCTTAGTCCCGGGATCTTTTAAAATTTAATTTTTTAGGACCGAAGAATTTTGCCTTTGGAGAATTTAAATTTACCTAGGACTTAGAATTAATTAAATTTCTGGCTTAGGATTTTAATTTTTTTTTGTCAGAAAATTTAATTTATTAACCTATGAGGTCATAAATTATTTTTGCAACCCTCAAGACACTATACATCATGCTTTTCATATTTTTTACATTATAAGGGGGAAAACCCATTTGTAATATACCCTCACAGACTACCCATTTATGCGACCCAAATATAATTTAGTAGACCAAGTAATTTATAATAAAATAACCTGATCCAAGTAGTTAGGATTATTCCCAAATCACTTTTACATAGACCCGATCTAGAACACGAGGACTCACCTAAGGTCCTAGCGACAAAATCCATTCCAGCTTTGGGGTAAGACCAGAGGGGAAAACTCTATCAACCATCCGAGAATGGATCGGTGAGACAAAAACCTCCCAGAATGGAGATCGTCACTAAAAATGTAGGTTTACCTAGGTTGTTACATACATGACATAGTTTTGTTAAGATTATTTACAACATATACATGCACTATGGGTTTACATTACAACATGATGTCAGGCTGTTGATGATAGCTCGACAGCATAAACACATCGATTAGGCGCTATCCCTTTTCCGAAAAAAGGGGGTGTACTGCTATGGGTCGTTAACACGTAGTGGTCAACATGCGGTCTTTTCACACGCCATAAGAAAACACATCTTGTTGAACTTGTCAACTGCTCTAAATATGTAGTCATGTCCCTCCCTTGTTGTTGGCAAAACACCCACAAAATCTGTGGAGATGCTATTTGAGGCTCTAGTGGGTACAGGTAAGGGATTGGTATAAACATTGCATTCTATTGCTAAACCTCTAGGTACAACGAGCTATGGATCCTCTAGTTAACTAAGCGACATTTTTTTTCATTTTGGGCCAATACACTTACCTATGTAAGTTGGCAACTGTATTCCCCCAAAATGTCTTGCAACCTTGGAGGTGTGAGGCTCAAATAAGTTGTAATCTTTCACCTTTAGTAATGCAGAGCTTGTCTCTTTTGTAGAGCAACACATTTTGGAGTTGATAGTCAGTGTTGTTATCACCTTATTCCACACGAATTCGGCCTTATAGCTATCAAAATGCATCTTTAAAACCTCATTTCTTTGTATGCCTTTTTATATGCCTCATGGGTAAAAGACTCCATGTGCATATGAGTTCCTAAAGTTGTAATATTGGATGTGGGTGGCCTTGAAAGCATGTTTTCCAACTTAATAATGTTGCTCTCCTTATATATGACAATTAGATGAAATTGTTGCAAAAATCTCATCCACTTGTAGTGTTTGGTTTGTTGACACTTACTAGAGGCCTATAAACACTGCAATGGTTGGTGATCAATGTGGATAATGATTTCCTTGCCCACTATATAATTTTTCCACTTCTTGATAGCTTAAACCAAAGTGTAGAGTTTCTTATCATATGTAAGGTTTTTCATGGAACCGCCATGAACCATTTCAGAATGATAACATATGGACTTACCTCCCTACATGAAGACCATTTCCATAACATTTCTACTTACATTTGTCTCCACTTCGAAAGGTTTCTACATGTTGGGCAATGCAAGAACTAGTGCTTGATTGATCTTCTATGTCATCATGGAAAGATCTTTTTGTTACTTTTTTCTCACTAAAAACTTTTACTATTGGTTGTTATGACATAAAGTGGTGGAACTATAGTTGAAAAGGATGCTATAAACTTTTCTAGCTACTTCACTGCCCCAACAAAGCTCCAAACTTTAGTGACATTAGTAGTAATTGGTCACCTAAAAATAGCTTTCAACTTCATGGGATCTATCTCGAGTTCCCCTCCAAGAATCACATATCCCAAATACAACAATGATTCTTAAGTAAACTCACATTTATTAAGGTTAGCAAGTCACTGATGCTTTTTGAGTCCCCTAGACTTGCATGAGATGTGAGAAATGCTCTTCTCAGGCATAATTATAAATGAATATACCATCTAAGTACATTATCACAAATGGATCTAGAAAATGATGCAATACATCATTCACAAATACATAAAAGTAGTTAGTGCATTACAGAAACCAAAAGGCATTACCGACTATTTTGTGTAGTTCTTCTCTTGTATTTGTGGGAGCCTTCTAGATATCTTCTTCTTTAATTCATACTTGGTCATATCTCGACTTGAGATCCAACTTGGTGAAGTACATGGCATGTTTCCATTAATCTAACAATTCATCGATCCTAGGTAGAGGGTATTGATTCTTCAAGGTCATTTTTTTCATGGGTATTATGATGATAGGTGTCCCCACCCACAAAGTGGGGCGCTTGGTTGAATTATTCCTTGTCCTAGTAGCTGTTGTAATTGTTTTTTTTTTTTCACTTTGCTTCCATAATAAACTGTTTATACAACCTGATATTTGGAAATGGGGAGTCAAGCAATGACTATATTGTGTGCTCCACTTCTCTACTAGGTGGTAACCCTTTAGTCTCCCTAAATTCTTCTTTGTATGCTTGTAGCAACACCTTCAATTGATGTTTTTTCTCATTAATACATCCCCATAGAGATGCCTTTACTCTTACCAATTCATCACTTGGCCAATTCTCTGTGATCAAAATGAATAAAAACTTTCTACTAGGATTGATCAATTTCTTAGCTTGGGTAGCACTTATTGGAGATATCTTAGATTTACCTTTCTGTGCATTAATGATGAAATACTTCCCATCCTTTATTATGTGGTATTGGTTTTCTCTCCTCGTGAAGATAGCATCCCTCATATACATGTAAGGGCTTCCAAACACTACACCACACACATTGAGTGACACTACATCTACCTCCACTTCATCAACAAAGTTTATGATCTTACATTGTTTAGTGACCTTGAGCTCTACATCTTTATTTACCCATCGCAATGGATATAAGTTAGGATGATCATGGCCTTTCATTCCAAGCTCTCAAACTAGATCCTTTGGTACGAGATAGGCCTTTGAAGTGGAATCGAATAGAGCATTCACCTTTGTCTTCTTGACTTGGATCTTAATATGGAAGAGTTTAGTCAACTCGTTATTCTCCTTCGATGAAGGCTACTCCGGTTTACCTCCTTATGAATTGTAGTGTAGACTATCTTTTCAATCACATTTAAGTTGCTCTATACTAGGTTGTTTAAATCAATGGCTAGTAGGTTCTTCTTCTTGGCATTCTTCTTATGATTCTTTGGATTTAGCTTTGGATTTAGCCTCCAAGAAATGTTTTTAGTGAGACCATCAATATTACATTGGGTGTAGTGGTTGTTTGGATCCTTACACTAATGTCCAGTGGTTGTTGTTTTCTGGTCCTTTTATTTTCCACTTCATCCCCTTGGAATCATTTTAGGAGTCTTTATATTTGGAATCACTTGGTTGCCCTTTCTTATGGTCTATATTCTCCAAGTATTGTTCTTGTATAGATGCCTTTATCAATTATCCTAGGTTTAATTGACATTGCTTACTTTCGTAATTGATTGTGTAGACCCCCCAAATACTTGAGTATGTTTTGGTTCTTGAGAGATATACCCAACATAATAACCACTTTTTCTAAACTAGGTGGTGTATTCTTACACACTTTTCCCTTGCATCTTCCCTAAATGATGCTAATGGAATCACTAGTCATGTACATACCCAATAGGGTAGAACTATGACTTGATGGGGATTTTAAACGCCTCCCACTTAGCTATTGGGGTATCACCCTCTAGCATAAGTGTCTCTGTGTCGCTTTCCCACCATGTTCGTGCATGACCCTCTAATTTTAGTGGGGCAAATGAAATCTTTTGCTCTTCTTCTATGTTATGGACACTAAAATAAACTTCTTACTTTTGCAACCAATGATTTAACTTAATAACATCAATCTCATTTTGGTAGGGTTTGATGTCCAATTTTTCTTTAATTTTAAACAAAGATTATGGAGTGATGACATTGGTTGCTTTTTCTTTAGGTCTCTTTTTGATTCCTTCCTTGAGTCTGCAATTGGTGGTTTTTTCTTTGGGTCTCTTTTGAATCCTTTCTTGAGTCTTCTTTATCTCTTGATTTGTCTTTCAATCCAACATTTGAGTTAGAGCCACCGACATCCCCAAAAGGTCCAAACTTGATTTCTATAGCTACCATGAGGAGGGCCATGTTGCAAGAGATTAATTACTTGTTCTTCTAGTTTCATGAATCTCTCCTATGCCTCATCCTTAGGGTTGTTAAAACTAGATTCATTTCCATGTCTAGGGATTTGAGACTTCCTTTTTAAGCCAATTCTTAGATCTTGCATCTTCCCACAAAAACCACAAAGAAACTACTTTGTTACCAATATGATATATTAACTATTATCGATATTCCACTAGATTAGTTCATCCCATTAGATCTTATAATATTTTGAATATGTAGTAATAATGAAATAACAAACAATTGGACATACCATCCACACAATTAAACATAAAATGTGACTTGGGAAACCCAATATAGGAGAAAACCCTGTTGAAGATGAGGCTTATGCTTTGTTCTTTTTTTCTCGGTTAAGAAATGCAAGTACAAAGAAAGGGGGCACTCATTATGGAGTTTCTAGGGACACCGAGGCATGGATGGATTCTACAAAATATGGTACTTCCTTTATCATGCTTTAATATTCCCACTCATGCATGCTTTGCTCAAGTAGGGAACAATAACATCACCAAAAGAATGGATCCCTTTCTCTTCTCGGTGACCTAGTATTTAACATAACTTGATAGACATTAAGGTTAGGGATAAGGCTTTTCCATGCCTCTACCTTCAATTAGTCTCAAGGTTTTGGACCCTTTGAATTCTTCTTGAAATTCCACACATGACTAGTCTTGCACGTGTGAATAGTGGGGGCCGACGTGGAATCGACTTGGTACCGTGGTGGTCAACATGGTAGATCAAGTTGCAAGAGGCATAACATCTGCATATGAACTTCAATTGAGGTGATTTTGATATTGTTGGAAATCTTTTGGTGTCTAGGATAACGTTGAGGGGTTCAATCTATGCTCACAAAGTCGATATCCAAAGAAGTGTCATTCGGTGCCTCAAATTGGCTCTTGAAGGTTTCAAACCCCAAATCACTGAACAAGACTTGCCCCTAAAATTGGTCCTACTAGCCACTTCCTCTATTTTTTTCAAACAAGTACCAAGATAGATGACAATTTATATAATGGTCATTTTTGGATCATGAGTGTAAAAATTATAAGCAATCTACTCTCAAACATAAGAAAAATTATAAACTAACCCCAAAATTTAATGGACTCTACAATATTTTTCACAAGATTAGAGAAGTGGCTTATGAGTTAGATTTGCCTCGTTGTATTCGTAAGGTTTTTCATGTATCTTGCCTGTGTTTTTTTTGGGACGAACTATGTTAGAATTTAGATGAAGGGAAGTTAATTCTTGAACTAGAAATGGTTATAGATCATCATCTGTCTTTTCAAAATAAAACCATTATGAGTACCTAATTAAGTGGAAGAATATGTCTCTAGAAGGGGAATCTACATGGGAAAACATGTTATTCATAAAGAAACATCCTTGATCCCAAGTTTTAAGGACACAAGGGAAGATTATGCTAATACCCTAATCTGCATTCACTATTAATATATTAGTTATGGTTAGGTTGGCTTAATGGTAAGTTACATCATGATCACTTTGCTTTTTATTTATAATACAAGATATTTTTTTGTATAGGTATCTTGTCTTATGCATCGGATAGGTTTCCCTTTGAAATGACTTCTTATTTATTAACTCTTTATCATTCTCAAAACGTGGAGTTGTTTCTAGTTATTCTTATGCTATTTAGGGAATTTGGTTCAAAATAATGAAACAAATTTTGAAATTTCAAAAATAAAAAAGATCCCATCCAAAACAAAGACATGGGTGCCAACACATTACAAATGCAATTTTTTGAAGAAAACGTCATATCACATTAGTCGTGTAGTTGATATCCCATTCCTCCATCATCATGGGGTAAGTAATGAAAATCTTTTCTATATCATTAAATCTATGGAGGAGAGTTAGACTTACCCTCATACCTTGTGCGATCAGGGAGCAACATCATAACTTTCCAACCTAAATTTTGTCATACGAAGTCCACTAGAAATCAACCTTGACATTAGCATATCCACACATAAAGTTTGACTCTTTAATTTTGTCATACAAAGTCCACACAAAATCAACTTTGGCCTTAACATATCTAGACATGAAGTTTGACTTTTTTATTTTGTCATACGAAGTCCACTAGAAATCAACCTTGACCTTAACATATCCACACATGAAGGTTGACCTTCGGTAGCTTTTAATCACTTCTATTCTATTGTATGGAGATTAGATGGGATTTTGAGGTCGGGAAGGTTGAAAAGTAGCGAGTGAAGGTCTTCATTGACTTGTTCCTTAGTCAAAGTGACCTCAATGAGTTCTTCTTTAGCATGCTCAACTTCCTAAAAATTAGGACAAGTTATGAAGCACTTCGACTGATGCGCTGGAGTGGGAGGCTTAGTTTGTTGTCTCCTAGTGCGAGTTAGTTTTGAAAATTCACATGCGTGAGTCTCAAGTTCTAAGTTGAGGCAGGATGAGTAACATGAGTCAGTCATACTCAATTAACTATGATCCGGATTTAAACAGGAACGCAATAGATTACAGAGATAACCATAAATACAGAGATGCGATAACCATAAATAAAGAGATGCAGCGGAAATAACACTTCATTTCATTAATGGAAAATACCGAAATATGCTTACAACCAGAATTGGAAATAAACCAGCTAGGACGATGGTAGCTTATCTCTGAGAAGAGATGTGCGGCTACATGTCTCTGAACTGTTCCGAACTTGTGTTACAATGAGGCTCGAAGGCCTATTTATTATTGAGAAACAATGGAAAACCCTTCACATTCCAAAACCGACCCTTAGAAGATGAAACGCCAAATTGTGGGCCCCGTTTTGGGTAAATTGGTACATCAATTTCCCGGGGTCGTAACTTTGGCATACGATCTCCGTTTGACGCGTACACTAGCTCATTAGAAAGATCTATTCGAGCATTATCGTTGTTGGAATGGGCAACACCGGTCCATGTTCCATGGACCCGTCTTGCCCCCGGATTCCCCAAAAAACGTCGTTTAGGGCCTCAAAACGGCTCCGGAAGTTCAGGACCCGAAAAACTGCTAAAAATAGTAAGTTGTGCTACAATTAAGGAAACTGAAAATGCTGAAAGAGACAATTGTGGGGGTCCAAATGGGATAGGTGGGTGGCCACCACATCCACCTGGATCAAACTAATAAATCACCAGTTCGATTTAACATAAATAAAACTTGCTAGATTTAGCCTATTCGATTGCTTATAAGGAGGATGTAGGCACTCATTGTATCATTATTCGAAAGCACAAGTTTGTGTGTGGAACTTGTGAGAGAAAGGCGAGCTAAGGAGAAGCTTGTGCAAATTTGATAGAGGGAAATTTTCTTGAGGAATGTGCTAGGATTTAGGAGGTATTTCCTAAATAATAGGAGCTCCCCGTGGGCTAGAAAATAGGAGCTAATAACAGGGATCAACACAAGGATTTAGGAGCACAATGAGGCAAGGAAATTGAGGAGCAAAGATCAGCATTCTTGCAAGGGTTTCAAGTTTAGTACAAGTAGGGAAGACAAGAGTGTTTTCTATTGAAACAATTGTATTGTAAGAGATCTATTGCTCAAAATTTCTTTTAATAAAATTCTCAATCAAGTAAAGGGTTTTCCAAGTTGGGTTCCCTAGAAAAATAACGTTTTGCTATCTTGTGACTATGTTTTATTTATGTTTTATTCTGCTGCAAATAAGTAGATAAATTCTATGTCTTTATGAATAGAAACTAGTTTTCAGTTGCAAAATTTCAAAGAAATTCTACTGGTATCAAAGTTGTGAACAAAATAAATACCAACACTAAGGAGATCATTTTTGTTGGAGAAAAAAGGTCAAAATTGTGAAGAGCAGTTCCTTGGACATGGAGAATGGAATACCAAGGGCAAAGAGTTGATCATTGTCTAGAGGGAGCATCAAAATTCATCTCTTGGAAAGGGAGGATTAGGATAGTGTTGGAAGATAATGGGATGGGAGAATACATCTAGTAGGTGATAACACCACCTCAAGATTCTCAACTAGTGGCCCAATATACTAAGAATAATGTGAAGGCTAAGAGGATTATTCTAGAAGGGGTCTAAAATCATATAGTTCCTCGTATCCATGAGAAGAAGATAACATATGAGATGTATCAAGTCATCTAAAAATTATATCAGAGTACTCGTGATACTAGGGAGCTTGCTCTTAAGGAGAAGCTAAGGAGTATCCAAATGAAACAAGGAGAGCCCATTGCCACATATCTTACTAGTTTCACTTAGGTTCAAGATGAGCTAGGTGGTGTGGGTGAAGTGATCATGACCTTGTGAGCTTTGCCTTACTTGGACTTCACAAGTCTTGGCAAGGCTTCCAGGATGTTGTTAGTGGGAGAGAGAAATTTCCCAATTGGGAAAGGTTTTGGACTGACTGTGTTCGAAAAGAAATCTAGAGAGGAACCAGAGAAGGGAGATCATTCAATACTGAGGACGAGGAGAATTTGTATCTTGTAAGCAAAGCCAAGGGCAAGAGAGGCAAAGGGAAGGGCGAATCCAGTCAAACGGGTGACAAGAAGAAGAAGGATCTGAGCAAGATCAAGTGCTTACATTGCCATGAGTTTGAGCACCATGCTATTAAGTGTCCAAAGAGAAAGACGAGATCTAGTAAGGATCATGTTGTTGCATCAACTTAGGTAGATGGGTTTGCTTCTCAATTTGAGAAAAACTTCTCATTGATAGCTTGCATGGCAAGCTTAGTAGACAGTAGCACGTGGTATATTGATTCGGGAGCTTCTTTCCACATGACCAAGAATAGGGAGTATTTCAACTAGCTGGAGGAGAAGGACATGCAGGTTCATATCAATCTTGGAGATAATGACAAGTATGAGACTAAGGGAGTTGGTACTGTCGACTTTAAGAGGGAGTCTGGTAACTCTCTCCATCTCAAAGATGTTCTCTATGTTCTAGGGCTGAAGAAGAGCTTGGTTTCAGTAGAAACCTAAGTTACCAGGAAACAAAAACGGATACGGATCCAGATTTGGATTCAGATACAGATCCACCAAATTTTTGAAAAGCCAGGATCCAGATATGGCGGGGAAATGCCACGTATACAAAATATAATAATATTTTTTTTAAAATTAAAAATCATATTCAAAGTTAAAAATCAAAACCATTCATGAATTACAATATTAGATCTAGTTGTAACACTGGTAAATAAATATTTTACATTTTTTGAGAACATGCTATAGTCTATGTATCATATTGTTCTAATAGAACTCTTCACCTAGAGTTGGATGTTAATCTAATTAAATTACTAATGAAAACCCTAGTGATAATCCTAGTGATATTATTAGGATTATCACAAAATGAAAATTAACATTTTGATGTGTCAAACCTTTCCTAGTAGCTTTATCATGTGCTATGCAACCTATAGGTATTTAATAACTTATACAACTATACAACCTACAATTACTAATAAATGATCTAAATAAAAATCTAATTAGAATATAGAAAAAAAAAAACCAAAATCTTTAATGTTATTTGCTTGCGATTCAGCGTGTGAGAGCTAGTTGGCACAAGATTTGTTTCAATAGTGTGGGATTCATTTCTCGATTTGAAGGATCCTACGTGGATCTGTGTGGATTTGTATCCATATTTGTCTCCAAAATGGGGATCCACGAATTCGAATCAAGACCCTGTGGATCTGGTAACATAGATAGCAACCCTTGAGGACAAGGGATATGATGTCATCTTCAGCAGAGGTAAGGCATACTTCAAGCACCTAGCTTCTGAATCTATGAAGCAAATAAGTGTGAGGATGAGGACCCTGTACAAGTTTCAGGTTGAGACTTGTGCAACGAGGCAATTTGTGAGCAGAATAGAGATATCAGAGAACTTTGGCACATACACATGGGTCACTTGCATCATGGGGCGCCGAATATTCTTCAGCAGATATCCATTGGGTTACCAACATGCAACTTTGACAAGAATGGAGTGTGCAAGGGATGCATACTTGACAAGTATGCCAAGAGTTCTTTTCATCGTCGAAAGAATGGAGACAAAGGTATTTTGGAGCTCGTGCATTCAGATGTGTGTGGACCCTTCTCTTCTTCGTCTCTATGAGACACAAGTATTATGTTACTTTTATTGATGATTATTCTCATAAAACTTGGATATTTTTTATGAAGAAGAAAAATGAGGTTTTCACTAAGTTCTTGGAGTTTAAGGCCTTGGTAGAAAACCAGACATGGCAGAAGATCAAGTTAGTGTGAAGTGACAATGGGGGAGAATATGTCTCCAATACCTTCAAGGAGTTGTGTGCGAAAGAGGGCATTAGGAGGGAGTTGATTGCACTTCATAACCCTCAGGAGAATGGGGTGGCAGAGAGGAAGAACTGTAGAATTGTTGGAGCAACTAGGGCCATGTTGCATGATCACGGACTGCCTATGTTCTTATGGGTAGAGGTATTCAACACTACAGTGTTTCTATAGAACAAGAGTCTGCACAGGGTTCTTGGACGAGATACACCAGAGGAGGCATTCACATGAAAGAAGCCTGATGTTTCATTCTTCAGTATCTTTGGCAAACAAGTTTACTGCCATGTGTCTAAGATAGCAGGAAGAAGTTGGAGGCCACAACAAAGAAGGGTATTTTCATGGGATACAAGGAGACAACTCAGGCATATAGGGTTGTATCTATTAGGACTCAAGAAGATAGTTTTGAGGTGGGATGTGAGGTTTGAAGAGGATTGAGCTATGAGGGAGTCCCTAGAGCGAGAGGAAACAACACTACCTCAGATGGAGGAGCTACTTGCTCCTAAGGAGGTGCCTTAGGTAGGATCACAGATAGACTCTCAAAAAGGTGGCAAGAGGCCCGCACAACAAGATGATGAGGAGAAGGGACCAGGATGAGAGTAGACAACTACTTAGTTGAAGACTCCTAGCACAAGGAGGAAGAGAGCCAAGTGGGTTGACAGGTTGATTCAGGAGGCTCGGGAGCATGTTGAAGCTCCGAGCACCATGTTCAGGCAGAGCAAGCAACCTCAAAGGTACACAGGTTATATGGCATTGATGACAAAGTTGGTGGACATTGAGCCTTCTTCTTAGAAGGAGGCAACTTCTCAGTAGGTTTGGCAAGATGTCATGGTGGAGGAATATTCCTCCATCATGAAGAACAATGTTTGGGAGATTGTACCATGACCTGAGGTAAAATCAGTTGTTGGTTCGAGATGGGTGCAGAAGTTGAAGCGTGTTGAGAAATCAATGTAGATGTAGATTAGGGTTGATTCCTCAAACTTGATAATTACTTGTGAGTATTTGTTGGCCTTTTATTACTTTTATTATGTCTTCTTCATCAAGCAATTACCGTCATAAAATCCATGAATATCATAAGAACACAAAGAACGCGAGATATAGGCTCGAAGCGAGAGAAAAACCCCTCTAAGGGAAAAACCCAAAAAAATTCTCTTCTTATAAAATCATATCAAAGGGAGATATCCAAGACCCAAAGATCAAAACCAAGACCTCCTCAAGCACCAAGTCAACCCTCCTTTGAAACCTTCCTTCAACAAGTAAAAGTTCACAAAGTGAGAATAGTCAAATCTGCTCCTACTCAAGATTTCGGTCCTACAACTTAGATTTTGGCCCCTGCAACTCAGATTTGAAATTCGGCCCTACAATTTTTGGTCCTATAGTTCGACAATTGCCCCAAAAACTCGCACGTGTGGACTAGGTCAAGATAAAAAATCAAATTTTCCTTTTCTTCTTTGGTTTGCTCCTTCTTCCTTGGCCTTTGGATGAGGAAGTTGCTTGTGGGTGTTTTTAGAGAGAGGATGGAGCCTACCATGGTACATTGTGATAATCAGAGTTGCATCAAGTTCTCTGAGAACTGGGTGTTTCATAATCGCTCAAAGAATATCAAGATCATGTATCATCATCTCAAAAATTGTGTGTAGAAAGGGATAGTGAAGCTACTGTACATTTCGATAGAGCAGGAGACAACAAATATCTTGACCAAGGCATTGGCAAGAAGCAATTTTATTCATTTTAGAGATAAGTTGGGAGTTGTACAAAATCCCTTCCTCACTATGAGGGAGTGCTGAAATGTAGCGAGTGAAGGTCTTCTTTGACTTGTGCCTTATTCAAAGAGACCTCAATGAGTTCTTCTTTAGCATGCTCAACTTCCTAAAAATTAGGACAAGTTATGAAGCAGTTTGACTGATGCGCTGACATTGGAGGCTCAGTTTGTTGTCTCCTAGAGTGATTTAGTTTTGGAAATTGACATGCATGAGTCTAAAGTTCTAAAATGAGGCAGGATGAGTTACATGAGTCAGTTAGACTCCGTTAACTCATCAATCACCAGTTCGATTTCTAGAAATAAAACTTGCCAGAGTTAGCTTATTCGATTTGCTAATAAGGAGGACAAAGGCACTCACTGTATCATTAGTCTTGAGCATGAGTTTGTGTGTGGAGCTTGGGAGAGAAAGATGAGCTAAAGAGAAGCTTGTGCAAATTTGATAGAGGGAAATTTCCTTGAGGAATGTGCTAGGATTTAGGAGGTATTTCCTAAATAATAGGTGCTTCTCATGCACTAGAAAATAGGAGCTAATTCCATGGATCAATGCAAGGATTTAGGGGCTCAACGAGGCAAGGAAATTGAGGAGTAGAGATCAATATTCTTTCAAGGGTTTCAAGCTTAGAACAAGCAGGGAAGTTGAGTGTTTTCTATTGAAACAATTGTATTTTAAGAGATCTATTGCTCAAAATTTCTATCAATAAAATTCTCAATAAAGATGAGGGTTTTCCAGTTGGGTTTCCTAGAAAAATATTGTGTTTTGATATTTGTGTCTTTATTCCTCTTGTTGTCTCGCGATGCTAATGGAGGAAGCACAAAGTTGAAACTACTAAAGAGGCATTTTCATATTATCATGTAAAAGAGTATCTACCTATACAATATTAGAGGCAAACCCGAACTGCATTGAATACAAATTAATGACGACAATGTTTACCATGGTGAAAGTTTCATGTTTGAGGTGCCAAACAATGCGAAAAGGAGTTTATAATTGTTACAATATCTTTGGTTTTACAATTGATTCACCTTTGAGGTTATTACTCATGGTCTCATGATCGTAGCATGGAAGATTTTATATAGGAAGGGAAATTTCAAAGAATTCAATCCAACAACATTATGATGAAAGATTAAGAGTAATGAGTGTTATCATGGCGCCTATTTGATGTTGAAATGGTCAAAGTATTGGATAACTTGTCTGATGTATGAATTTTTCATATAGAGTTAAATTGATAAAGGTCTCAATGAGTATAATAATGTAATATTTCACAATGTTTTTGGGATGGAGGAGCACAGGATGGGGAAGATGCACATGGGGACACATGGAAGCACCCAAATTTTGGGGAAATTCAAGAGAGATGTGGTGACAATGGGTACTTAGCATAGGGGTCTCTACCTATGAAAATATAAAAATAATAATGATAATGATAAAATCTTAACAATAGCAATTCATCCATGCATGTCTATTGGGTTAAATAGAAAAAGAAATTAAATAATTAAAAAGAAATTGAGTAAAAACTCAATAACATGACATTTTTGGACCCAAGTTTTCACAACCCATTGTTTTGTCAATGAGATATATCATATATCAATATATATATAAATATATTATATACTACTACTACTACTACTACTACTACTACTACTACTAGCGTAGATCCATCTTAATTATGGATCTACCAAGCCCTGAGAGAGATCAAATCTCTTGAGGTGCAATTTTTTTAAAGTGAAAATAACATCGAGAGGGATAAAAGTAATCTGAGTTCAAATATTTTTAAATTGAATAGAGATGTAATCTTCTTGTGCTTGGTAGATTCAAAAGTAAGAGGATCGAGGCTGGTGCAATGGGTCAAGGCTTGTTGTTTGAGTATGAGTTGTTCTCCAAGGATAAAAACAAATTATATTCCCATATACCCGAAATATAAAGAATTTCTCATGAAAAACAAATTCAACCCAGCAAATCATCATTGTCAATGTAATACAAACAAAGCAAAAAAAATAAAATAAATTCAAATTTGTAAAGATAAAAAAGATTAAGATTAGATTTATAGTGAAATAGAATTGATCATAAACCGTAAAGAAATAAATAATAGTAGAAGACTTTACATTTATTTAAATTTATCAATCTAAGATCTAATTAGTACTAAGAAAAATAGTAGATATTGAAGACTAAAATAGTAAATTGAGATTACTCAAATTGAAAAATAGTAAAGAGTGTCAAGTCAAAAACTCTATATTTGGTTATTTGTATATAGAGCCAAGGCTCAAAAGTTAAAATAGAAAATTAACAATGGACAATGAGCAAGAATGGACATTGAACAAGAGCGAGGAGTGAAAGTGAATAAAGGTTAATTAAATAAAAGTGAAAGTGAGATAGAGTATTTTTTTCTTGCTGTTTTTTTTTTTTGCGGGACACTTAGAAGCACCCTCTTTTTTTACGGGGATGCCCAAAAGAACTTCTTTATTTTTGGGGGAGGGGGGTGTCCAAAAGACCACCTTTTGTCTTTGTCTCCCACATTGGGGGAACATTTCTTCTTATGTTTCACCAAGTTTACCCAAAAGAGGGATGTGGGAAAACTTTTACCTAGGCGTCCAACCATCTCGGGAGTGTGGGAAATGTGGGGTGTGTTCCCAACACCCTCGGGGACGCATTTCCATGAAACAATGGAATAAGATAAGAACTTTGTTTACAAATTTTGTAAAAAATCATTGTTTAAAGCTCAAAACATGTTCTAGAAGTTTCAAGACCCCAAATCATCAGTGAAAATCTATCCTTAAGATGGGTTTTACTGGGTTGTGTCTTTGATATTGCATTAAAAAATGATTTGTAAACTGTTGTGGATATTCCACTGGCAACTCATCACAATGGATTTGATGATAAAAATAGATTAAAATATGAATATATACTATGACGGTTAATTTTTCTTAGATTTTTGGATTTATTAATTTACTATTTTCTCTGCTTATGCATGCAATAAATAAAATGAGGAAAATAGAGAATAATGAAAAACAAACATATGCCAATCACAATGAACACTAGATATGACTTATGAAACTCTTTCGGGAGAAAAACCAGTTTGAAGGTGAGTTTGCTATGCTCTCCCTTTCTTTGAATGGAAATGATGCAAACACAAAGTAGTGAGACTTGTGGCCCATGGGTTGCTACAGAACACAAACCCTCTCTATCCACTCTCAGTTACTCTGTGCTACTATGGAACAAAATGGACTTGAATAGAATGGAACGCATTTCTCCTATTGGGCTTGTTATAACACAATTCGATAGCCAACTAGTGTTTAGATTTCATCCATTCAACCCTCAATCATGAGCTACAACTCAACACTTCTAGAGTCTTATTTATAATGTGCATGTGGCTAGCCATTTTTCATGAATAATGCGGGATGAAGTGGCATCCTCTCGAATTATGGTGGTCAATCACGATAGGTCAACTTCCAAGATACATAACTTTTGTGCTTGAGCTCCCATTAACAGGATTCTTACCCGGTTGGAAAGGTCTTTGAATGTACAATAGTGTCATGGGCACGTTGCCCAAGCAACAAAGTTTCATCCCCCCAAAAAATGTTATTTGATGCCTCAAATTGGACCTAGAGTCTTTCTAACCCCAATTCTCCAAACTAGCTCTTAAAGCTAAAATTGCTCCCGTAATCTGATTTCTCTGTATTTTCCACCATGAAGGTATTGAGATGTATGACATATAATATAATCATCCAATTCGAATTAGAAAAAGTGTTGAAAAAAACTAAAAAATTATATGACTGATTTCAAATTAAGAATATATATAAATGCACACCTTCACCCTCCACCATGATTAGGTGAAGGTGAGTATAGAATTAGAGTTAATGGTAAGACACACATGCATACTTGACTCTCGACACCGACCCTCTTGAAAGGTGAGGGTGTGTAAAGTGAAAGTGTGTGTAATGCAGATCTATATATGTGACATAATGAATACTTACATTTGAAATAATGAAAAGTAGCTATAAACTTTGTTTTAGGAAAAGACACAGTTATATGAAATATAAAAATATTTCTAATTAAAAAGAAAATTAAATCATATAAATTTTTATTTGTAAATCTGAATAAAGATATATGTTAAATTAATCTGTGAGATATATGTACATCTTTTTTTTTAATCTTAATATGAGGAAAATAGGTTCGTTGCACATGCTTTTAACAACGATGCATATAGTTGTTTCATAATTTTAACAATATGAAGCCAGTTTATAGTTTATATTTAATGTGTACACTTATGTCATAATTTAATAAAATTTATTTAATGTTTAATAACTCAATACTGGGTATGAAGGACAGATTTGATTTTTAAATCTTCGAATTATTAACTTATTGTCTTGCAAAAAAAATATATTGAATGTATAAATTAAAAATTCTTTTCTTGTATTGCTACTTTATGCAAATATTTGCATTCCATGACTTGACACATTTGCATTAAATCAAAACATTTTATTGATTTTCTATTCTAATAATCGCCTATAATATAATTGATAGAGATCGTGCCACTTTTTTTTTTTTTTTAATTTCAGATGAAAATATGTTGAAATTTCAAATGAAAATATGTTGGTTTATATAATGTATTATTGCATATGTTCAAAATAAAAGCATGAGTATATTTGAGATAACACATTTAAAACGTTTATGCCAAATAGACTAAAGGAGACCAAAAATCCTTCCATATTTAGATGTCTGTCTAAGGCAAAGAGTCAGCCAAAAAGTGGTACATAACTTCTAACGTAACTGGAAAATAATTCAGATGAGAAATTGTGAAAATTTGGAAGACCCAAATTTCTACTGCAGTAGCTGATTAAGTTCCCTATTTGTTAATCACTGAACAAATTATTCACTGCATCCTACAACAAATACCGAAACTGATACACTACAACCTTCACCAATTAAATTAAATGTGGAAACAAGAAACTGAGCAAGAAAGAAATACACAACATATGGCACCGTTATTTTTGGATAAATGCCCCCGGAAAAACCCAATGCGGGAAAACTGGTGCAACAACTAAGAGTTTGTATTATTAAGCAGTAGTTTTTTTAATACAATTTGTTGGATGCCCAACTAGATAGAAAGAGTAGTGAGATGATCTCACCTTGTCACTGGAAGAATCGACATTGATTTGCGCTGGAGGTGAGCCTCTGTGCAGTACTGCGTCAAGCCTACGCAATCACCACGTCATTGTAGTTGGGACTGCACTGCACCTCCTTTTGATCATCTACTGGCTAGAAACTTCAGTTCTCAGGACTCTCGGTCTCACATCTGGGCTCCGGCCCTAGATCTTGACTGTTCCTCAGTGGAATTTCGATCTTTCTCTGAAGCTCTGCACTACCACAGTGTAGCTCTGCGTGGCCCTACGTCAACCTCTCTGGACGTCTTTCTGCCCTCTCTACCTTGTAATCTCTGGTCTAGGAAAATTCCCCCTGGAAACTATCCCTGCCCTTCACTGCAAGAAATCTCCTCAATTGATTCTCTAGCAACTGCTGCGTTGCCCTCTCTGAGAAATTCGAACTCTTGATCTCTCCTTGATGTATTTTCCAAATGCCCATCCAAGTCCTTATAATCCTGCAGTTGAGTAATCAACAACCCAGATTAGGTTCTAATCAATGCCTTAGACCATTTGGACTCGATCTCTGTCTTCTTCTGGAAGTTTCACCCTCAATTCGATTAATACCCTTTAATTATTTTAATTTCCTAAGTTTAGACTTAGGCATCTATTAAAATTAATTAATTATTTTAATAAAACTGTCTCCAGGTGGAATTTCCGAAAATGATTTCTGGGTATTGTGGAATACATGTGTCCTAGCCTCCCTGCAAATTTTGAGGCTTAGAGCACATCTGATGCTACCGTAAGTCAACACTCCCTCTTAGCGAGGAATGTGCTCTAGTAATGCAACCTGGTGAAGCATCACTCTGACTTTGAAACATCTCCCTCTGCACTGCGGGTGTCTGACATCACTCCCCTTCAACCACTGCACAAATGTTGCAACCGTATTGTTGCTGACCTTGCCACTGCCAACACTACATCTGTATTGCAACCCTCATAAGTTATGCATTTGTGCTGCCACTGGTACTGGCACTGCTAACACTGTATCTGCACTGCAACCTTCTCCAATTGCTGCTGCTACTACATCAACAACGCAAAAGCATCCAAAATGACTAAACATGTGTTCAACATGATGCATTTGTCGTTGGAGTTGTTATCTCAAAATCAGACCCTGATAAGTTGCTGATCAGGTAGATTTTAAGTAACGGTTTCAAACCTACTTTTGGTTGAGGCTTAGCCTCCCCAACCTGAGAGGGCTCTCTCACAAGATTAAAGATTTTTTGATAATGAATTAGATGGCTAACTCTATGAAACAAGTGAAGAAACATGAATGGTTGAACATGATCAGTAAGCATCCATTGGGCTTATGGAGTCAAGAAATGCTTCAGTATGACAATAAAATTAGCTTTACATGGAAGTCAGGGCATCTAGAATTCAACATATGAAGGGTACATCAGTAGCATAAAGGAAAACACAGTCTACAAATGTGTGAAGGAAGTTAGAGCATAACCAATGAATTCTA
>APFE031293907.1:0-74949 GCA_000404065.3 Pinus taeda
AGTGAGTTATACAAAAAGATAGAGAGAGAGAGAGAGAGAGAGAGAGAAAGAGAGGGGGGGGGCTTGTTTTCTTTTAGTCACGGATGCTTTGGATTGCGTGCTTGCCTAAGAAAGCTCTTTTTCTCCCTACAAAACAAAAACACAAAACCCAACACGGACATGCAAAAAAAAAAGCCTTATGGCTCAAAGTTAACTTTACCCGAAAACTAAATATTTTCCTCAATGTTTCTGATTTTCCGAGATCACACTAAGCAGGGAAAAGAGCATACACATGAGAAAAATCCTTCCTTTCTGTTTCTGATTTGCCCAGATCGCACAGAGTCGCAGGGCAAAGAGCATACGCAGAAATGAAAGGTATAGATCCGGTAAAAAAAAGCTAAATAAACCGAAACCGAAATCGAAATAAGCAGAGAGAAAATAACAGTAAACTGCAATTAAAGACTGTATACCTCCAGATCTTAAAAATGACGCAGATAGGGCTACCGGAAACCTTTTCGCGTGAAACGAAAGGGGTTCCTCACTGGAACAGATGTTCCCAACACAACAGAGCAGTCCTCTCGGCCCGAAAGCAGTCAGAAACAGCAGATCTAGGAGATGGCAGTCGCGTGCAGTTCTACCAGCTTCAGATTTGGATCAACAACGGACGCGACCCTCAAATAGCTCTGATACCATGTAGGAATTTACAGGGTAAGTTCCTCCGACAGAACACCAAAAGGACACTACTCACAAACAGATCACAGATCAATACACCAGTATTTTGACGTGGTTAAAATCCTCAGAAAGGGAAACAGTCCACGACCTGCGCCAACGTGGCTACTACAGGCAATTTATTGATAAAAGAATGAAAATTTACATAAGCTTCTCTCATGCACGGTGAACCTACAAATGACCCTCCATGCGCTTTAAATAGAATTCATGGACCAATCAGGTGTCAAGCCACGGATCAAGTGTGGGTAATACCGAGGAGAGAATGAACCGTCAGATCACTACATATCATGACCGTCGGATTCTAAGTTACAAATGTACATAATAAAGAAACACACTTTACCTAACTCTATACTAGACCAAGTTATACTTAACTATTCCTATGTGTCGGAATATCCTAACAGCTTCCTTATGTCGGCAAAATGGCCCTTGAGAGGTTTGTCGCTAGAAAAAGCTCTTTACAATTTAGTTTTGGTAATTAATACTTAGCATTTGTTTTGATGTGCTTCCTTCAAAGTTAAATGTTATAAGTGCTTGGAGAGGTGTGAGACGTGAGCCACTAAGCATAACTGAGAGCATAGATTTATCCATATCAGAAATGCCTAATTATACAATCCCTTCTAAATTAAACATATCAATATAGATTTCATCATAAAAATAATAAATATTTAAACATAATAATTATAATCCCTTTGGAATAATCTCGAAATCCATTGGCCACCTCCAACAACTAGAAAAATTAAATCGTGCTCTGAACCAATTATCGAGTAGTATAAATGCAGCTCTTGGGAAATGTTTACTACAACTAGCCCTATGATATAATATGCTCATAGGGCACATACCTCATGAAATTGAGGGTCTCCATTCATGTAGGCCTAGGTAAGCCTCTTGTAAAGTTAAATTAGTTTATTACCTATTTTTTTATGCAATAATTTATGTTTCAAAGGAACAGTTCCTAACTAGACAACATCTACATCATATAACATATCACATCTCTCTTCATCTATGTTCTTCTTCCATATGCCACCAGCTTATCATGTTTCAATAGGGAAGGCCTCTTTTCCTAGTTTGTTTCGAGAAGAAAATGCACGTATTATGTGGATTAAAATTTGGAGGAGTGGGAGCATGGGATAAGGTGGTTTCTTCTTCATATCACCAATCTTTCCTACTGCTCCTATTCCTATTTCCTTCACTATACGTCCCTTCTTTGCAATGAGTCTCTGTACTAATATGAAAATTTTGGATCTTAATTTTACAACAGTAGATGGTTTATGTTTGGCTGTTATAGTGAGTGGTGCCAAAATGCTCAGGCATTTGAGCGTAATAAAAGCGAGCACTATTTAAATATTGTCAAAGCATGGCAAGATGCCCTACATTACATTCCATATATTTGTATATTCTGTATCTTTGAAGTCTGGGCAACTATCACAATTTGCAAGTTGCAACTAAGGTGCATTGAATATGCTTCGATGTACTTTTATGGTCATTATCATTAATAAAAAAAACAAGTACATGAGATATCATTGACATCCATGTGGGATAATTTAAAATATAATTGAAAGTGCTAAATGTTGTTTTTAAAAGTTGTTTATTAATGATATCAAGAAAAAAATAGTGAACAAGTACATGACATATCGTTGACATCCATGTGGGATAATTTAAAATATAATTGAAAGTGCAAAATGGTGTTTTTAGAAGTTGTTTATTTAGATTTTTGTTTAATTAATAATATTTCATCTATATTAAATGTATTATAATTATGGAAGTTAGACGCCAGAAAAATGAGCTCTGCAATATTCTCAAAGGATTTCTTATAGGTTACCCTCAATGATGGAACCCTGGAGGGACTTGGGATGTGTGCCCCCAAGGCAGATCTTACTAGGCTGAGAATGGTTCGAATCCTTCCCCAGCAAATATGTTTGACAAAAGTTGGATTCCGGCTCATGACCACTGATGAGAGAATTGCAGAAACCTCCTGGAATCGATGCATAGGCACGGTCCTTGCCTCTGTGGCCAACCAGCTCCCCAAGGAATACGGCCTTTCTGGAAGCCGTAACGAACGAAGCCGGCGCCTGCTGAGGGAAACGGATCCCTTTGGGCCTGCATACACGTGCCATGCTCGAAATGAGCTCCCCTTAAATGGATCAAGTTTATCAAATGTAGTAGACCTTGGCGGTCTAGGAACGAGGTTTGCTAAATTATTTGGCAGTGGCTTAGCAGGTTCGGCCTACCCTACCGATCCTTGACAAACCGACCTTGTCATCTCCATGTACCGGACGACAGCCAATAAGAAGAGTAGTCAAGAGTTCAGCCCAAATATGAGTTTCCATATCTATGTAATGGGTGTGTGGCTGGAGGGAAACCTGATCGCAGACGTGGCCAGAGCTTGCAGGCTTCAAGTCACCGACACTTCGATAAGGTCAATATCGTTTTTTCCATATCCTTCATACACACACAATATAGTCCAAGATGCATTTGCAGGGTCAATGCACATATCTGGATCGGGCGTCCTGACCATGGATGGTAGTCAGCTGCTCAGATCTATTGTTGAACCACCAGATCAGAAGCCTAGAAGAACAGGAAGCCTTAAAAAAACCCAGATCTGTGGGCATGCAACTGTCATTCGGAAAGCTCAGACGGGCACAAATCTGAAGCAACTTCCTCTCTTGAACCAGCCATATTTTCCTGAAGAAACGCATGCATTTCAGATACAAGTCAATCTCTCGGGCAAAACAACAATGCAATGGGTACGCGCAACAGATCTCGTGCAGGATCTTTTGTAAAAACTCGAACACCGGCTGGGGATCCCCTCCTCTTACCTCAGACTGCTATATAAGGGTAAGCAACTTATGAATCCCCTTCGTCTCTCCTCTTACAACATTCATAAGGATGCTTCTATTGTGGCTACCTTTCATTTAAGAGGTGGTTCCTTTAGGAAAACCTCCTCTGCCCCTTCTTTCTCTTATAAAGATGTAGTCCGCAAAGACGCTGCCCAACCACAGCCCTCTATGAAAGCAGCCCAACCATCTAGGGCTCCAAAGCCTTTTTTGGTAGACAAATTAGAGGAAATTCCTTCCATCAATCTCTCTCATCCTGGGATTGACGATCTCTATGAACTTTTTGCATAATCCACTCTCATATGCAGATTTAATGGGCTCTAGCCTCACACATTAGATATATACCAATGGATCCATACCAATTGGACTAAAAAAAGCGAGACCTACTTATGTTCAAAAGGATTCTTCATTGTGGTTTTTGACTTAAATGAACATTACCAGAAGGCCTTAATGGGAGGCCCTTGGTTCTGGGGCTCGACTATGCTTTTTCTCACCCCCTGGTTTCTAGACTTCAACCCTTCTGTAGCTGTCATCACCAAGATTCCCATTTGGGTCAGGCTCCCAAATCTTCCGGCGCATCTATGGAATATCTTTGTCTTCTTAGCCATTACAGACACCTTAGGACACTACCTGGCTGTAGATTCTTCATGGAAGGTAAATGGACTCTACACCTACGATAGAATTTGTGCAGAAATAGATATAAGAAAAGGACTTTCGGATCAAATTAATCTCAAGTTTAGAGGTTTCCATTGGACTCAAACCATGGATTACGAGAATACAGCCTTCCGTTGCCACCATTGTCATCAAACGGGGCACCTCCAGAGTTTCTGTACCCAGTTCCTCGACAAAAAGAAGAATCTGAATCGTAAACCCAAATCCAAAAGCTAGAATCCATGTGTGCCTCCCCCTCCTATGGACGATTCGGATTCCTCTAGTTCATTTGAGGAGGAAATTACAGCAGATGGGTAGAATGTTGAGATTCCATTGGACGCTCCCTTGGTCGATCCGAAAAACCCCTCCACCTCTCAGATCTCTTAGAAGCTTTCTCATTTATCTTCGTCCTCAGACTCTGATAAGGATATTCCGCTGTCATGGCATAATAGTCTACAACTTGTTATGGCTCAGCCAAACTCCTCTGGATGGATCAAAGTAAGCAAGAGAAAAGGAAAAAAATGTCGTGTGGCAGTAACTGCCCTCTCAGGGTAGATCTAACTACTTAGTTCTAGCTTTTTGTATTCCCGTGTTTTCTATGGCCCTTTCCTTATTTGTCTCTATGGAGCAAGGTGGATAGCCTTTCACCTTCGGCTCCCTTGCCTTTTTGCTTCACTTGCATGGAAGCTTGATTGTACTATACTTTTCTAATCTTAATAGAATTAGTCTTTATTTGGAATATATATATATATATATATAATTATATATAATATATATATATATATATATATATATATATATATATATATATATATATATATATATATATATAATATATTAATTATTAATAAATAAATAAAAATAAATAAAAATAAAATAAAAAATAAAAATAAAGAATAAAATAAAATAAAAAATAAATAAATAAAAAATAAATAAATAAAAATAAAATAAAATAAATAATAAAAAATCAAAAATCAAAAAATAAAAATAAAAGTAAAAGGTATTATAAATTATTAATAATAAAAAATAAAATAACAATTATTATAATATCCAAAGTTATGAGAATATCTCATAGTACCCCTCATGCATAACTTACTCTATATAATTTGCACATTATTGCATACTTTTTTTTTTGGTTAGTTTAACTACATATTTTAAGAATAAAAGCTTACTATATATTTTAAAAATATTTATTTTAAATATTAAAATACGACTTATTATAAATTGAAATTTAAGAAAAATGATCTTAGAATGCATTGTTTGAACAAAATATTGCAGCTTGAAGACTCTTGTATGTGATATGTCTCAGCCCTATTCAAAGTTGTAAAGTGTGTTTTATGATGATCTCCTTGTTGCTAGTGGTAATGCTTCGAAGGACAAGGGCAGTCCTTTGATAGACAACAAGATGGGGCAAATGAAAGGAGAAAAATTGATGGGAATGATGTTTTTGATGGTAGGTCATATCCATTGCAACAATTCAGATATAAAGAACACACACTCTAGGATTTCATGTTTCTTGGCTCCGTGATGAAAATAATGAAGACAAAATACATGTTAATCTGTTACTTGTGTTCTTTGATGGAATTTTTGTAATGAATGACTGAAAAATACATGGTGAGAGAAAAATGCATATTATGCTAATTAAAGAATGTTTTTCACTTGTTGAACAGTATTGAATTTAACACACTAACACTTTACAACAATGAACTAACAATCTTCATGATGAAAATAGTAATATGGAAGATTTATCTACATAATGGAAAAAATAAGATGGGATATTCCAATCATGTTCCAAGGCATTTTTTAAAATGTGAATGTGAGAAAAGGTTGTTGTGAAAGGTGTTGTTTGTATATGGGAAATTTCCTGATCATGGTGTGTAATCCTAATGTTGATAGATATGTCTACTTGTTGTGGAAGGTGTTGTTTGTATATGAGAAATTTCCTGATCATTCTGTGTAATCCTAATGTTGATAGATATGTATACTAAGTGGTTCTAGTTAATGGGACATTGATGTGAGCATTCAATATATTTTTATTCTTTATCAAAGTATTTTTTTGTTGTATTTGCGTAATTCAATTTATGCCTTACGACGTTTTCTTTGCAACATTTGGTGCAAATGCTAGTTTATATTTTGGGCTAAGTTGTTCTTATAAAGCCCAATTTTTGTATTCTCATGCTATATGACAAACTTATGTTGAATTCCTCAAGAATGTAGTTATGTAACTTTTTATAAATCTTAATAAAAAGTTATGATTTTTCTACGGAAAATATATAAATAAATAAATATATATATATATATATATATTATATAATTAATATTATATATATATATATAAACCTCCACACATTTTCTTATATACAAGTTGTTAAAAAGGTAACTTAAATGTATAGGATATATGATATCGAACTTGTAGATATTTCCTATTCAGTGTAGTGGAAAAATGCTTTCAAATTATATGAAATCTCTTATAATTATTTTTATATATATGATTATTATTAGCTTTATATTTTAATTATATATTTTATTTTACACAATAAAATATTTTATTTATTTTTATTAAGGGATTAAAATGTGTTTTTAAAACATTTTATAAATCTTTGTGTTATGGATAATATTCAAATTCCGTGAAAATTTTCTTTTAAAGATTTGAGTGTGGAGTTAGAGACATTACCCCTTTTAAATTGTAGCTTTCTTATTAAAGATATCATGAGAAGGTTGATATTAGTGATTTTCATTTCCAATCTCCCAAATCTCACTTTTGCTAGATCATGAGGTTTATTGTGAAGAAATACATTGGTTATGGCTAGGGTTATGTGACTTTATCGTTAAATCAATTCTTAAATCCCATACAACTTCCTAAAGAAACTTGCTATGATACTAATGTGATCTATGAACTACTATGGATATGCCACTGAAGTAATTGGTTAGAACAAATTTGATAAAATATTGAAACTATGTAGTTTAATTCTTACCTTAGATTTTAGATTCTTTAATAGTTGTTTTCCCCCCTTAAATAATTGGAGTATCCAAAATGCGAGAAATAGAGAACAAAAAGAATATACACACACATCCACAACAGACACAAGTTTTTCTTTGGGAAACCCGTAGAAATTCCCATTGTAGATCAACATATTATGCAATAGACTAAAGCAAAATACAAGATCTACTTCTACAACAATCTTTGTGGAATCTTAATCGAATATAACAAGATCAATGAGAACCATATAATTGAGAGTGCGAAATAAATCACACATAACACAAAAGAAATAACTTGGGGAAAGCCTCAACCTAAAATCCTAACTTTGTATTATCATACAAGTGGAAATATGTTCAAGTTACAAAAATAATCAGCTCTCAAGCTATCCTTCTCACTCTGCAATCAAACAATACAACTCACAGACTGAATAGACACAATATATGTCCTCCTCAAGCCCTCCAAGACTCCTATTTCCTTGCACAGTTTTTCTTGGGGTCTAGTGATGCCACATGTGTGAATTGGCCTCATCACACTCACAAAACCTGAAGAAGTAACTACGTAATCCTCAAGGAAATAATTCCTTCTGCATGCAAGATATATTCACAATGGAATATTCTAGCAACTAATAGTACATTGTTCCTCCATCTGATCTCAATTGGGTCTCTGTCTGAACTGACACGCATGAGTTATTTATGAGAGAATATTCAGTTATCTAAAGTGCAGCAGTTACATGCATGCATGCATTAACTAACTGAACTCACAATTAATTCAAAAAACTGTTTGAATTAGTCTAACTAGACTTGACTCAGTTAACTGAGCCAACTAATTACAACTCATCCTTATCTCTTTAGCTGATGAATAAATTCCTTAATTAATGGAGAAACTGTTGCATGTCCCCACATAGACTTCATGTTTGATTTTCTACAACTAATTAACTCATGGTGAATTAATTAATTATTTTACAAACCGCTGCTAAGATGAAATTCGAAATTTTACTTCTCTACTTTAGTTCAGGGACAAACTAAAATAGGAAGGTATCTCAAAATTCTATTTATAGCAGTACTAAATTTAACACTTCTATATTTAGCATTTCTTGTTTCTATTTTCAACACTCCCTCTCAACAAGAAAGGGATTATTAGTAACCCCAATCTTGTCTTTGTGGAACTCGAACTTGCATTTTGACAATGCCTTCATCAAAATATTTGCATCCTGTTCCTTGGTCGAAACATACAGCAACAACATGATCCTCTTGACCACATAGTCTTGAAGATGGTGATGTCGGATATCAATGTGCTTGGAATTGTGATGAAAAATTGGATTCTCAGAGAGTTTGATACAACTCTGCTTATCACAATAGATCACAGTTGGATCCATCCTCTAACTAAACAATCCCACTAGAATCTTCCGCATCCAAATGGCCTCACATGCAGCCTCGCTAGCAGCCATGTATTCAGCCTCTGCTGAGCTAAGTGCAACTGATCTCTGTTTCCTGTTGTACTAGGAAACTACAGCTGAACCAAGGTTGAAGATTCCTCCAGAAGTTCTCTTCTGGTTTGATGGACTCCTTGCCCAATCCACATCTGTGAAGCCTTGAAGCTTCACTCCCTCTGTCCATCACTACCATAATCCGAACTGAGATGTGCCTCTGAGGTATCTCAGCACATGATTCGTTGCCTTCCAAAACAACTTGGTAGGCTGAACCATAGCTTGAATCAGCTGGTTCACCACAAAGCATAAGTCGGGTCATGTGTTCACCAGATACATAAGTGAACCCACCAACTGCCGATAAGCAGTAACAGCTACTACCTCAGTTGAAGTAGCATCCTCCTTCCTCTAGTTCCAAGCTAGAGGAGTCTACATGGGCTTGCACTTCTCCATGTGAAAGCACCTGAGTATGTCATTGACATACTTGCCTTGAGACACAAATACTTCACCATCTTTCTGCCACACCTCCATGCCTAGAAAGTAGTACATAAGACCCATGTATTTCATTTTGAACTCTCTTGCAAAGTCCTCCTTACAAGATTGTATCAGTTGATCATCACCTATCAAACTCAGATCATCGACATAAGGAACAATGATCAATGGTTTACCTTCTACCATGATGTGGTAAAGGTTCGCATCTGCTTCACTCTTGGTGAAGCCCAACCTAGTGAAATAGTTGTCGATCCTGGTGTACCAAGCACGGGGTGCTTGCTTCAGCCCATACAAAGCCCTCTTGTGTCGGCACACATGCGAATCACGATCAAACGTCTCGAAACCCTCTGGCTACTCAATGTACACCTTCTCCTCAATCTTCCCATTAAGGAATGTTTTCTTCACATCCATTTGGTGGATCTTCCACCCCATCTGAGCTAATAATTCCAACATCGATCTAATCGATGAGTACCTTGCTTGGTGTTTCTCAACATTTCCATTAGCTGCATGCTTTACTTTGTAAATCCATCTGGAACTCACCACTGACTTACCCTGAGATCTTGGCATAGCATCCCACACACTGTTCTGAATGATAGAGTCATACTCCTGTACCATTGCATCAACCTAGACTGGTTGCTGCAATGCCTGCTTGAATGAAGAAGGCTCAGTATCTACACACTCCCCAACCAGGGCCATGTACCCAATGTATCGCTCAGGCGACCTCCTCTGTCTATGCTGAGAAGATGGTTGTCCCACATTCTCCCGCATAACTAGCATCAACCTGTCAGCTTCCCTTGAGTGTTTCCACCCATCTCTAGAAGTCTCAACATGAGTGGATGTATCCACTCTCGGATCCTCTGCATGCGGATGCTCCGCATCAATCTGAGGCTCCTCCTCCTTAGGAACTAAAAGTTCCTCCTCTGCATGCAACATGAGCTCCCTCTAAAGTGATAATTGCATGGCTTTCTACTCGTCGAACTTTAGATCCCTATGTACCACTGTCCTCTGACTGGTAGGTAGGTACACCTGCTAGATGTGGGGGGTATCCATGTACCCCACAAGTATTCCCAACTCAGATGTTGGATCCAACTTCTTCCAGGCATATTTGGTCACATGACAGTAGACTGATGATCCAAAGATTCGAAAGTGACTCACATCTAGTCACTTCTCAGAAAAGGCCTCCAAAGGTGTCTTCATTCCCAGTACATGGTTCAGGCTTTTGTTATTCAAGTATACTGCTGTATTGCATGCCTCAGACCACAAATGCAGTGGTAGGCTTTGGTCATGCAACATCGCTCGAGCTGCTTCCACAATCAATCTATTCTTCCTTTCGGCCACGCCATTCTGATGTGGGTTATGGGGTGCCATCAATTCCCGTTTAATTCCTTCTGCAGCACAAAATTCTTTAAACTGTTGGGAGACATACTCTCCACCATTGTCGCTACACAAGGCTTTTATTTTCTTTCTAGATTCTTTCTCTGCCAAGGCTTTAAACCCACAAAACCTCAAGAAGGTCTGATCCTTCTTTTGCATAAAGTAGATCCAACATCTACAAAAAAGGTCATCAATAAAAATAACATAGTACCTTTGTTTAGTGGTGGAGGATGTAGATAAAGGTCCACAAACATTTGAGTGAACTCACTCCAGGATTGCTACAGCTATACTGTCTCGATCTAGAAAGGAAGATTTCACATACTTACCCAAGGTAAAACCTTTGCATGTATTCATCTGCTCAATTTTCCCTTGGGTAATCCAGTAGAAATATGTTGCATGATCTTCAGGGCTCCATGGTGCAAGTGGCCCAACCTTCTATGCCATAGTTCACCAACATCTTGCCTCTGCACCATCTCAGCTTTGGAGCTCAATGCAGCACAGTCATCTACCTCCAACTTGTAGATATTCTTTACTCGAATCCCAATTCAGTTTGTCTGTCGAGTACCGATATGCCTCAGGAATACTTTTCCTTTACTAAAGACTACATCATAGCCTTTATCCTCTAGCATAGCGATAGACACAAGATTATTCTTCATACCTGGTACATAATTTACATTAGTCATGGTGAGGGGAGCTCCATGCTCCCTCTGAATTGCAACCGTACCTTCACCTGAAACATGGTACTTTCCATCATCACCCATCTCGATCCACATCTAGAGATATTTCTCCTCTAAGGTACCAAAAAGATTCTTGTCACCTGACATGTGGAATGAAGCTCCACTATCCAGGTACCACATACATCCCACCATGGATGAAACCATACATGCGATAAGCAAGAAATCCAACTCAAACTATGAGGCCAATGTATCACCATCAGATCCCTTTGAGGAACCCTTCTTAGATTTCTTCTATGGATAATTCATAGCATAATGGCCCACTTCATGACAATGAAAGCATTGCAATTTCGATTTGTCAAAACTCTTCCCACCATGGGAAGAAATGGATTTGGGATGGGACGCCTTCCCTTTCCCTTTCCTCTCCTTACTCACTAAGGCTAGATTTTCCTCATCATCTTGCTTCGATAAGGATCCATCTCTGGTGCTTCTTCTTATCTCCTCCTACATCAGATCGGACCAAAGTCATTCCCAATTTGGCAGTTTCTCTCTTCCATTAACCAAGCCTTGGTAGCCATGCTAGCTCTTAGGAAGACCAAGTAGTGCAAGACTCACCATGTCATCATCAGAAGTCGTGATCCCTACACTTCCAAGCTCATCCTTATAAGTGGTGAGCTTGTTCAGATATGTACACATCATGTCGCCATTTTCACACTTGATTTTCCAAAGCTTGTTTTTCAGCACCATCTTCCTTTGATCACTGATGTTCTGATATAGATCTTTCAATGTTTTCCACATTGAAAATGGTGTCTCCTTCCCATGGAGACTTGAGACTATGTGGTCTTTAACTCCCTCCAGAAGGATTCTCCTTGCTCTAGCCACACATTTCTTCCATTCTTCCAATTGAGTAGCATCAGTCGGCTTGGGTACTTCTTGATCAATAAAGTCCTTTAAACCATTATGCTCTAATACTACTTCCATGTGATCCTTCCAGGCTATATAATTCGAGCTGCCATCAAGGGCATACTCGAGTCTTAAACTGATGAACGCCATTTGTGAAATTGAGATGTGATAAGAACTTGATTTCTATATTCAGGAACCTCAAACTTCAAACTTCTCCCTTCTTGTATATGTTCTTTTCCTTGATCACCTTTTCTCTGATACCATGTAGAAATTCTCACTGTACATCAACAGATTATGCAATAAACTAAAGCAAAATACAATATCTACTTCACAACAAACTTTGCGGAAGCTTAATCGAATAGAGAAAGATCAATGAGAAAACATATAACTAAGAATGAGAAATCAATCACACATAACACAAAAGAAATAACTCGGGGAAAGCCTCAGCCTAAAACCCCAACTCTGTATTATCATACAAGTGGAATTATGTTCAAGTTACAAAAGGAATCATCTTTCAAGCTATCCTGCTCTCTCTGCAATCAAGCAATACAGCTCACAGATTGAATAGACGCAGTATATGTCCTCCTTAAGCCCTCTAAGCCTCCTATTTCCTTGTGCAATTTTTCTTGGGGTCCAATGATGCCACATGTGTGAATTTGCCTCATCACACTCACAAAACCTAAAGAAGTAACTGCACAATCCTCAAGGAAAGAATTCCTTTTGCATGCAAGAGATATTTACAATGGAATATTTTGGCAACTGATAGTACATTGTCCCTCCATCTGATATCAACTGGGTCTCTGTCTGAACTGACATTCATGAGCTATTTCTGAGAGAATATTCAGTTATCTAAAGTGCAAAAGTTGTATGCATGCATGCATTAACTAATTGAACTCACAATTAATTCAACAAATTGTTTGAATTAATTTAACTGGACTTGACTCAGTTAACTGAGCCAACTAATTACAACTCATCCTTATCTCTTTAACTGATGGATAAATTCCTCAATTAATGGAGAAACTGTTGCATGTCCCCACAAAGACTTCATGTTTGATTTTCTACAACTAATTAACTCGTGGTGAATTAATTAATTATTTTACAAACATTTGCTAAGATCAAATTCGAATTTTTACTTCTTTATTTTCGTTCAGGTACTAACTAAAATAGGAATGTATCCTGAAATGATATTTATAGCAGTACTAAATTTAACACTTCTATATTTAGCATTTCTTGTTGCTATTTTCAACAACCCTTACATTAGAAAACCTAGTTAGAAGGCATGACCATTGTAGTCTTTTCTTTTTATTATGGAAATATGAAATTACAAAGGAAGAGGAAATCTCTAAGGAGTTACTTGAGACTCATGGCTTGTAAGGCTCCTACAAAAATTCAATCCCCTTAGTTCCTCTCTCTAATTTCATGTGGTTGTGTTGATTTTGGCTCTCCTTTCCTTTTCCCTTGTTCTGTGAGATAGGTCCTCCTTTTCCAATATTTTAGTGTAGAGGACCTATGGATCTAGACTCCCACTATTTCCTCTGCTTCAATTTATGCTAAAATTTCATAGTGTATCAATAAGTAACTCCTATTACGGAGATGGATGAGAAATCCATATTTGTTTTTATGTACCTATGTAGGCCACTCTGGTATTTTATAAAGAGGTGCCTCTTAGAATCTTTGATACCCAACTTTGAGTGCAAGGTATGGAAAATATTAGTGTACTATGGCACTATTTGGTCTATGTCTTATTACAAAGTGGTCCATCTTGTGTACTAGACATTATAGTACCCATGGGGTAGAATTCTTCCTTAAGGGAATTCATAAATTTTGTGCAAGTGGGTTATTTCTTGAATGATATAAATTCATCCATGTTGTATTCCTCCTAGTAACCTTCCCACCAAGTTTTGACACAGGGAAGGTTTTTTGGGAGTGAGAAACAACATTTTTCACTATCATAAACTTTTTGGATAGAGTAATAACACTTGAGCATGTTTAACCATTTATCTATGGCATATGAATCTATCTCTCCTTTAACGAAGGGGATATCAAAGATAACTTGCACCTTGAAGGGTGTTGCACATATGAAATTTCTTCTTGTTGAACATTCCTCTACTACTGTTAGCAACCGCCAAATGATCGTAGGGGAAATTCTGTATCATCTTCCACAAGTAATCTAACAACCCCAATTACACTCGTATATGCAATGTAAATATTTTGATAAAAAAAAATTGGTTGAGAAATGGGACATAGATTCTAGAGGCTCAGGAGGTTGCTTGATATGGAAAATCTTTATGGTTTCCTTACAATAGGGATTTGAGCTAGTACATGGAATCTGATGGCTGTGCAAAAGGGAAAAATTAAATTTTCTTATCACATGTGATTTTTACAGTAGTGGATAAGAAAATAGGGACAAGATATTTAAAAAGGAAAAAAGGTGAGTTTCTAGTCGGTAAGGTGTGTTGGCCACCCATTGTAACAAAATAATAAAAATTTAACAACCTAGGGAGCATGCAGGTAGGTGGCACATTTTTCATTGGCTGATAAGATTATGTTGGCGAGAGTCACTATCTAGAGGATAGAAATCAAACAATAAGGAAAATATTAGGAGACAGGGAGGGACATCATAGAAGGAAAGAAAGGAGGATAATGTGTTTTGTTAAGGGACAATGCAGGGGGAGAGTAGTCAAAGATATTTGGGAAGAGAAATATGGAAAATAAAATAAGCAACAAGAAGACTGAGAAGGAGTTTGAAAATCCAAGAAGAACATTGATAAGAGAGGAAATGATGTTTCATTGGTGAGGATGTAGGAAGAAGTCACTTCCAAGTGAGGACTTAATTGCTTCTCCATTGGCCAAAGGGAGGAGATGGTGTTTCTAAAAAATCCCTGAGGCTTGGGGTGGAGGAATTATTCTTGGAAATTCCTAGAGGTTTTCTGGAGGTTTCCTTATTGTAGCTTGATTTTATTACGGGTTCTGGATTCCCAAAGTTGGGTGAAACCACAGTATTGAAATCTGAAGGGTGGAGACAACTAGTCTCCAGACTCATGTGCACTTGGTTAAATAAAAGTTAGTTGGTGGGTGGAGGTGGAAGAACCTCTACATTCTCTGGTTTGATTAGCAATTGAGTTTAATCCCAAAGAAAAAATACCTCTCAATCTCTAGAATCTCACCGAGGGTGACAGCTACAAGTAAGCACTAGTTGCAACTTCTCCAGGGTTGGGTGGAGCGTCTTTTTCCTAATCTTATTTTCCCATTATTTTTTGAGATAAGTATTTATAATGCTCTTAAGAAACAATGAAAATACATATCCATTTACATTTTTGGTCTAAAATGGTGCCACTGATGTATGAGACATGGTTTGTAATTTGATTGTTTCCATGATCGACTAATATGTTGTTGGAATTGTTTAATAAGTGCTAGAAAAAGGTGTGGTTGTGTTAATTTTTTTCTTGCAGTAATCAACATGAAATATCCATTAGTATATGGAAAGACATAGCCCTAGAATTGTTGTAAACTCTTTCTAGCATTGTTCAAGTTTCTAAGTAACAATATTGATGATTTATTTCTCTCTCATCCTTATTGACCTTATTATTTCATATGGTTGCTTCATAAGTCTCCTAGTAATGTATATACAGGTTATTGGTTTGAAATTTCCACTTTCTCAAGGTTTAGGCTTAAATAAGATTTGATTTTCTGAGCTATTTATGACACTATCTCATAAGCTTAGATAGCTTGATTTTATGTTCCTTGGATTTGGCATGATACTACCTCTTATGCCATATGCATGATGGGATCTGTGTCCCATGGATATGTACTCCTTTATATGGTTTTGGGGGTTGTGAAGATAATAGAATTTAGGTTTGTTAAATTTGGAAGGTTTCATGTTTTGGGAGGGTTGGCCTCAAATGTATATTTTCCATCTTATTGGGAGATAATTACTGATCTCTGCAATACTTTAGTCACAATGAAGTTATACACGTGATGAGATCAATATCTCATTGATATGTGCCTTATCTACATGTTCCTTGATGCAATAGTGGTTATGAAACATGAGTTGATAATCCCTGGAATATCCTCTATTTTTGGAGAATTGGTCTCTTCAATGTATTAGAGACATTAATGGGTTGAGTCTAGAGAGGAAACCCACTCATTATATTACTCAAGTTGTAGTGAGAGATTATAACTGCATATATCACATGTTAAGGGTGGTGTTTATATAGATGATTGTGTGGTTGTTTCACCCACAAAAATCATATCATTGAAATAAGGTCAATATTAGGCCGCATACCCTTAACAATATCTATTTTTATTCTTCCTCCTTGGTCACAAAATGTAGAGTCTATTCTCATTCTATTTAATTAGATTTTGAGGAGTTTTATGCGCGTACTATACAACTGAATGAATCTGAATATTGAAAGGTTTTGAAACAATAATTTTGTTGTTCATTTATAGTCAAGAAGGTTTTAGAAATTAATTAACAAAGCAATAAAATACACAAAATATTGTGAAAACACAAATACAAAAATGCATAGAACAATAGAGACATAGATATACATGGTTCACCCAATTTTGGCTACATGCATAGAGAAACAGTTAGTCCTTCCTTTTAAATTATCCAACAAAATGAAGAGATACAACCTACAATATATTCGTTGTGATTTCCTCTTTGCTCTCACACAATCTCCTCTCTCTTTCTCACTTAAAACAATAATACATATCCGCAATACAATTCCCTGATATAAATGAGGGTTTTCTTCAATGGAAAAAAACCTAAATTAACATCAATTCTATCATCAGATCATCTGCCTAATGAACAACCTAGATTGACTACGAAACTACAATATTTTACGAAGCAAATTTTCATATATTTTTAGCTTCGGGTGCGCTGCCCTCGAACCCTCGCCAGGGGTGGCTTCAAACATGCAGTTCCGCCCCGTGGACCCCCCAGGAAACAACAGTGGGGGAGAAATCTCCCCCATCAAGGATTGGGATCCAAACATGGTTCAAACAAGACCTCTGAATCAGGAAGATAATTAGGCTTCACATCCAAGAATCTCCCACTTAGAGACTAATTATATGAACTCCATGACTACTTCACTTACTAGATAATGCTTGTACTTTGGACCTAGATGTTTCTCATCTTCATCATAATTATTGAAGACCAATTGAAACTTAGAAGAATCTTAGTTTCTCCCTGGTTACAACTTTTGTTAACATATTTGTAGGATTCTAGCTAGTGTGTATCTTTTCCAACTTCAATTGTCCATCTTCCAACACTGGCCTTATGAAATGGTACTTGAGTTGTATATGTTTAGTCTTGGAATGAAATGTTGATTTCTTTTCAAGATGAATGACACTTTGGATGTCACTGTATAACCTTCCCATCTCTTCCTTCTTTCCTAATCATCCATAAATCTTTGTAACCAAATCATTTATTTACTAGCCTTTGTAGTAGCAACATACTCTACTTCCATTGTTGAATGTGAAACAATGTATTTCAATTTTGAAACCAAACTAACAGGTGTTCCACCTATAGTAAACACATACCCTGTGTTGCTCCTCTTGTTATCTCTATCACCTGCCATATCTGGATCAACATATCCCTATAGATAAATGTTTGAACCGCCAAAGTATAATGCTTGATTTTTGGTACCTCTCAAATACCTAAGAATGCACTTTATTGCCATCCAATTCTCTTTGCCTAGATTGTTCATATACCTTCTTACAACTCCCACTGCATGCATAGTATCAGGCCTTTTGCAAACCATTTCATACATTAAGCCTCCAACTACTGATGCATATGGAACTTTACACATATAATCCATCTCGTCCTAAGTCTTGGGACACATCTCTTTACTTAGTTTGAAATGGCTAGCCAAAGGTGTACTAATTAGTTTTGCATTCTGCATATTAAAAATTTCCAACACCTTTTCTATGTACTCACTCTGAGACAATGTTAATTTGTGATTTTTTCTCTCTCTATTTATTCTCATCCCGAGGATTTGTTTTGCAGCACCCAGATCCTTCATTGCAAATGAATTTGCCAATTTTCCTTTGAGCACATTTATTTCTTGCATGTTATACGTTTCAAAAAGGATCTAATCTACACACAATAAAAATATAATATAGTTGCCATCATTTTTCTTTTTAAGATAAACATAATGGTCAAAGTGACATCTAGTATAGCCTTGTTTAGACATAAACCTGTCAAATTTTAGATACCACTGAATTGGAGCCGGTTTTAAGCCATATAAGTTCTTCTTCAATTTGCACACTAACTTCTCCTTCCCTTTAACCTTGTACCCTCATGGCTGCTGTGTATATATTTCTTCCTCCAAATGCCCATGGAGAAAGGTTGTCTTTACATCTAACTACTCAAGATGCAAATCTTCTACTACAATTTCATCAAAGTCTATACATTTCTTTTTTGCAAACCCATTCACCACAAGTCTAGTATTATACCTCTATTTATCTCCATCTTCTTCCTTCAACCTGTAAACCCATTTATTCTGCAATGTAATTTTACTTGCACTCAACTTGACTAAGAACCAAGTCTGGTTATGCATCAAGGAGTCCATCTCTTCTTCCATGGCTTGCTCCCACTTCTTCGTGGTTTATACCTGCGTTGCTTCTTCATATCTTTCTAGTTCACCAACAACACATAATATAATGAAGGAGAGTACCGTTCAGGTGGTCTAGTTGTCCTAGTAGATATTCTAACACCACTTTCGGGTTTTTGAGGTGCCCGTTCCTATTGTGGTTGTTCTTGTGGTTGTGACTATTGATCATTATGATTTTCAAGCACCTTTTCTTTTTATGTGATCTCATTAAGAATTATTTATTCTTTGTTTTCTTTTTCATGTTTATTTCCTTGTATTTGATCCTTATACAAGACCTTTTCATTGAATATCACATCTTTGATCCTAATGATTTTGTGATTTTCGTAATCATATAAGAGATAACCAAAATAATTTACATTGTTGGGCCTTAGTTTTGGTCTTATTTTGCTCTAAGAAACTTACTAATCCATCTATTTATCATCCATTTTCACTTCATTCATTCCATTTTTATGTCTATTTGATATCCATTCAGGTATTTAATTTTAATTTTTCAATTTCTAAAGTTTTTATGAAAGTTTGATTTTAAGTGCAAATTTGGAAGATTCAAAAATTCCCGTAATAGCTCTATGGTTGATGTGGTTTCAAGACACTTGGGCACGAATTGAATGCATGGATGGAAATCTTGGGAACTAGGACTAAGCCAGCCATGCTTAGTTCGAACAGAACAAGCTTTATTAGGCCCATTTGGTGCTAGTCAATCATGACTAGTCATTCAGAAATCACATAGAAATAGGGCAGTTTTGAGATTCTATGGGATTGGTCATATTTCTTGGGATGGGAGTAGTGAATTCGACTTGGATAGATGGATTAAAGTAGATGGATTTGTTAGAGTGAATAAAGATCAGTTTGTTTCATGAGACTTCTTATTTAAGAGCCACAACTTCGATGGCTTATGTATTGACTTATTATACTTTTATGCTGTGACACTTTTGGATTGAGGAGTTAATTTGAAGACTTGTGCTAACATTATTTTTCTGATCCATGCTATGGATGTGTGATTGATTTGAGCTTCTGATATCACTTTCTCAAGTGTGCAAGGCAAGGGTGGAGGGCCCCCACTCCAAGCTAAGTACACTTCCTTGTTAACTAGTTTTATTTCTTGTAATCTGTTTATTGTAGAACTGGTTTTTCAAAGCTTTATTTCAGATTGCTTTATGGTTCATGCATGGTGATTGATTGCATTAATTATAAGATTATTCATCACTTTATTAAGTTTGAGAAAAACAAGTGTTCAAGTTGAGCATTCCTTCTACTAAAATGGTGATTTTGATATTGAGATGAATGAATTATGATGAAATACCTTATGTGTCTCTTAAGTTAAGAGCTTCTTTCATTCACAATTTATCCATCTTAAGTTATTGGTTTTAATCTCTGATTCATTAAGTGGTAGTTGAGGCAAAGGTGGACTTCTTGAGTCAAGAACCATTTCAATATTTTTCCTCTGTTTTAAACTAATTGAATTAGAGTTGTAGGATGCATTGCTTTAAGATTTTGAATAACTTATCTTTCAAGGTTTGATTATATCTGATCTTCACATATAGTGAACTTGCCTCAAAGCATAAACAACCCGGATTGATAAGAAATAATTGTGTTAATTTAGGTAAACAAATTAGCTCAACAGACACAACTCGACATGACAGTTCTGGCACATTTGTGCTACTGCTCGGGTACATGTTGAGCTGGAGTGCTGCTGGGTGATGGATGTCTTCATGGTGAGTCACAGCTTCACCTAGACATGTCAAGGTGTGCGGAGTCTTTGATGGTCATTGGTTCGCTTGATGTTTCTTTGGCACATTGCTCCTTGCTTGTATGTTGGAAAGCTTGACATGATCATTTGTTCACGAAAGGTGCATGCTTGTCTGTTCATCCATCCGTGAGCACATGTTGCATGTTTTCTCATCCATCCGTCTGTCCGCAAGCACATCTTTGCATGATCATCCATCCGTGGGCACATCTCTTCACATGCATCGTTTGTTCATCCGTTGGTGAGCTCGTCCTTCTGCATGTGCTCCCTTCACTCATCCCATTGGTCATTGTGCCATGTTTGTTAGTGTACCTGTACCTGCAGTCACTCATGACAAGATGAAATCAAATCCAAAAAACTCCTAGTCTACCATGATGCATGATCATTTCGTACGCGGGTGACTCAGAGAGGCAGCAAGGTTGCGAGGCAGGATGATGGCTCAAGGCACTGTTGATGAAAACTGCACAAGATTCATTGGGTGATGAAGATGGGAAATCTGAGTCGACAGTGACTGTCCACGCAGTCTAGCACGACTGGAAGGAAAAGATGCACAAGTTTTGGGAGGAACAATCTGGGCTGCAAGAAGGTAAGGTAGATAAAATCTGCGCATTTTCCGGAATGACCAGGCAATGGAGGCTTTAAAACAAAATTCATGCAATTTCTTGGAGGAATAGGTTGGGATGCAAGGAGGATTGACCGAGAGGATTTGTGCAATTTTCCGGAGGAACGGGATGGGAGCTTGGCAGCCAAAACTACACAATTCCTCGTGGGAAGTGGCAGCTGGCTGATGGGTGACTAGTAGTAGAAACTATGTTATTCATGAGGGGAACTGACAGTCAGTTGTCGGAAGCTAAGTAGTAGAAACTGCACAATTCCTGGAGAGAATTGGCAGTGTGCCGTTGGGATCTGTTGGTGATTGAAACTGCACTAAGGTTGGGAGGCCAACTTGTTGATCATTGCTACGCAATTTTTGAGTTGAGCAGATTGCTAGGCAGTAGAGGGCCCGCTAAAAAAGATTGCACAATTTTTTGGATGAGCAGCCGATTGACTGTCGGGAGGACTGGATGGAAAAACTGCATAATTTTTTGAGGGAGACAAGGATGGGCACTGGGTGTCTCTTCGGCTTGTGTGCATAATTTTTCCAGCCAGTGGAGTGGGCAAGATCTGCAACCTCTACGCCAATTTTGAGGGAAGTGAGCCCTAGGGTGGCTTCCAGGTCAAATCCTCTGATCAACCATCTTGAACGCTGATTGATATGCTTGCAGGGAGCGCAACCTGAAATGAATTTCTTGGTGCTTCTGCTTTGTTTTGGGTGACAGTTGATTGAGTCAATGGTGGGGTGATGGTTCAGTTGTCAGAGGGGAGTCCGGTCATTGGAACTTTAGAAAAATGACAAAGTGTGTGAATGAGTGGAAGATGCACATGTGATCTTGCGACGCACACCAACAAGACTTAATGCGAGACAACCCAAAACATATACACACACATGCTCAACATGAGAGATCGACGGTGTGAGTGACAAGCGCGATACTTGTGATTGATCATTGATCGACTGTGATGACACTTGCACGACAATGAGTGTGGCTTTGTGTGTGAGTGTGACGTATTCTTTCATAGTGAACATAACATGTACACGTGAAGCGAAGACCTTGAGCATGACCAGAACATGGTTGCAAGAATGACTTTGATATCAACATGCAGAAGCTTGGATAGAATGAACAAGCAAGGAGGATGCAAAGACTCACACGGGCTCACGAAGTGAACCCGAGCGTGTATAGTCATCGAGTGAAACTCTCAAGGGAGGCTCCGAAATTGGGTGTAGGCCAAATTTTTGGAGGGTGGTTGTAGTGGCTACAACACTTGGTGACACATTGGTAGATCTCCAGTTTCTCTGTTTTGATTCATTCATAGCACAGGGCCTTGGTCTTTCGGGGAGTATTGAATCATTGTGCGATTCATGGTTCACGTTTTTCCAACTCAATCAAAATTTCATCTTTATCACAGTGTTTTGAATTTGGGAAGGGTAGTTTAGCTCACGAGTTGAAGATTTTCATAGTATAATTTTTCATTTCTAGTGTTGCTCCGCTACCAGCGGACTTGGACAGTACCTCGGTGGAGTCATGCAAGGACACACACATTGCTCCACTGCTAGCGAGCCTGGTCAATACCCCGGTGGAGTTGCATGCTTCACCTATCTACTCAAGAAGCCTTTCTCTTCTTTCGCCTTTGTATTTTTTAAAGAAGAATGTGCATCGACACTTATTTACTTTTGGGGCAGAAGAGGGATCCTGACTTATTTAGAGAAGAAGAGGTTGTTCCTTCAGAGAAGCATGCAAGACCTCTGACATAGGTTTGCTCATTTAGATTTTCCCCTTCTCCATTTCTACTAGTTGGATGAGCTTGAACACACAGAGTAGAAGACTGAGTACAGACATGGGGCTTCCCAGTGTGGACATAGGTTCATGGTTGGGCTAAAACTTCCCTTCTAGATGCTTCATATTTTCCTTCAATACTTCATCGATCGAATGTTGTAACCAAGCACAAATAAGATGGACACAAGATTTCCCAAGTGCTTTAGTGTCACATGTCTCTTCTTATCTCAGCCACATACTCTATTCAAAATCCAGAACGCAGTAGTGGGTAGCACTTATTTCTGGAAACAAAAATAGTAACATATCAAGCAAAAAAAAAAGAATGTAAACAAAAATAGCGAGAAAAACAAATAAAGAAAAGTAGAAGTAGTGAAAGCAAAAGCAAAGTGAGTAAGAAAACACATAAGCAAGCAAACAAACAAACATGCAAAGCAAGAAAGAAAACAAGCATGCAAGCAAGCAAAGTGAAAGAAAACACTACTTCTACTCCTAACCTAATAGTGCATGGGCCTGATCACCTAAAGTGATATTTCCATGTAGCCATTGGCACATTGGTTGACCCATGTTGGTGAAGCCTTGGTCCACGAGAAACCTAGTTGTGCGAACAAGAAAATGTGAAATATACAACAATGAAAACAAACACACTCAAAGCTTACAAGCATCCAAAGAACAAAAATGAGTGAAAACGCATGTCATGCATGTTGTGGACTTGTCATGGTGTTGTGCTACACTACAAGCAGATGTTGAGTGTATGCATTCCCTTGACTTTGATATGCAAGAAAATTTGATAAAGGTATAGCACTTACGTTTCGCAAGTGTGCTTGCTGCGTAAGATTCCTCCAATGCATGAGCGATGAGATTGTGTAGTTTGAGTGGAGGAATAAAAATCTGAGTGTTAGATTGACCTTGAGTGTATATATATGAGTGATGAAGAGCCTTGAGTGTTTGAACAATTTCGTGACCAGAAGTGAAACCAACCTCAGGACAGCGAGGGCCTGACATAACCATTAGCTTGGGTTGAAGTGCCTCGATAGTCTGTGGAGTTTTGACTTCATTGAAAGATGGATCTTCGTAGATGAGTGGCTTATATGGATTAACAACGAGTGAATCAACATTGTGATTGGATGATGAGGTGAAGAGATCATGACTACCAAGATCAGAAAATTCAGGATGTTGGTCGACATCCTCATGGTTTGATGAATCACACAGAGGGGTAGATGAGAAGGAAGGATGTTCAACCTCTGCATTTTAGGAAAGAGAAAATGAAAGATCAAGTGGATTTTCAATGAATGATTGGTTCTCTCTGTTGTTGGATGATGGGCTAACATACGGTGTGTCTGACGAAAGATCAACAATGGCTGCATGCATGGATGAAGATACACATGAAAAATCAGGGATGGAAGGATCAACAAGGATGTCACGAAAAAATGGAGGTGGTATGGATAGAGATGGATGGTCTCGAACTTCTGATGGATGTTCAAGCACCCCATCATGCTCTTCATGAATGCCTCTACATGTTGGTTGCATAACACTAACTTCATTGATAGATCGATCCTTTTTCAAAATAAGTGTAGAGTATGGAATGGAAGAACACAAGACAGTGTCATCCAGAGGATGATCAAAATATGAAGATGGAGGTTGATTTACAAAATATATGTGATGAGGTTTAGGACTCACAACCAACTCTGTGTAAAAATCAGAAGGAGCGATGTCGGGAGGTCATGACGATTCAACAAATGTGTGTTCATGCTCTTCGGCATCAGTCTGCAGTGGTGGAGCTGTTTGACGAGGGGATAGCAGACAATCACTTGTGACAACGATCGTGTCCATCTATGATTGCGTAGATACATCACTGAAGAATGTTGAGCGGGGTTTTAGCCTGAAATTCTTCTTGGGATGCACAGATTTCTTAAGACAGTACCCGAATCGGTCCCGAAGATAGAAAAATTTCCTCTGGCTCTTTGGAGCTTGAAACTGCAAATGACTGAAGCACTGCCAAAAATCCATAAGTGATTCATGCGGAGCCTTACGTTGTTGTTGCAGTTTTTGGTCAAGATGTTCTAGATCAAAACGATAGAAATTGTCTTCAATGAGATCACAAAAGTGCTCAAGTGAGTGCACGCTGTCAGCCGGTAGGCTGCACAACCATCTATGTGGAGATTTGCGAAGTGTGTATGCAAGCAAAAAGCTGGACTGTTTGTCAGAACATCCATATTCCTCATGAAGCATGGAAAGAAAGTCATGTAAGAACTCAGGCGAGGCCACTTCACCTTCACCATCATACATGTAAGTGGAAAAGATATCGAAAAGCTCCCTCGTGATGGGGACATCTCTAGGATTCAAAAAACATCGCGGAGGGAGAAGAGTGCAAGGATCCATGATAGATATGAAAAGGTTAAAAATAGTATGAGAAGACACAACTTGTCATTTGGCCCTCCTTCTATCACCAGAAATGTTGATGGTGCTGGATCCATCAACATTCAAGGGATGACCCAGGTATGAAGTCCCAACTAGGCCTCACCCCATTTGGTGTGGGAGTCCCATCCAGTACGATGGCCTGGTTTCCATTATCTTAAGGATTTGCCTCAACTATCTCTTGTCACAATAGGAGAGTGGTATGCTCTGTCTTCGAGAAGTGAGGTTCACGTGCCTGGTGAGTATAAGTGTCACTTGTGTCAATGGTTCTTTCACTATTGAGGGAGAGGGTGAGAGTGAGTTCCAGGTCGATTGGGAGTAGTCCCAATGCTGCTAGGAACACACAACACAACAGGGCGTACACAAATTCCACTGGAGTAGTCCTCACGGATGCCGTAGTCACAACACACAACAGAAGATAACATGTATAAAACTCAACAGATTAGTCCACACGAGTGCAATGTTAGTTTATAGGATGTTTCATGTGAAAGGTCTATCTGATGTCCGGGAGAGTAGTCTACATGAGCGAGACAACGTTAACAACATTTACAACACATTTCCATTAATAGATTATGTATTACAACAAGTGAAGTAGTTCAAATGTAAGGCACATGTTAAATAAACGTGCATCACAAGTGTTAAAGATTAGTCTTACAACAATTACAATACATGTGTGAAAATGTGATGGCCTATTAGCAGGCTTATGAATTAAGAAAAAATTCCAAGACACATCGTTACACCATACATCACGAACTCTGTGTGAGAGGTGTTGGAGCCACTGCTTACTCCTCAAAGAAAACATTACAGACTCTCTTGGCTATGTGGGTGGAGCTGAGGCGAAAAAGTCTTTTTCATGTACAAATGAGGGGTATTTATAGCCAAGGGTGAAACTAACCCTTGTGGCTGTTCGACTACCCTCATGACTATTTCAGTTCCATGAATTTTTGACTTTACATGACTCTTTTTACAAAACGTGGGTCTCTTGGACTTCCACGTTACATTAAATTGATTCACAACATGGCCCACAATAGATATGTGGATGACATGACTCATGACATGACTCGAAATGAAAATGTTGGTACATTGGTGCTGCTGTTGGGGTGCATGTCGAGCTGGAGTGCTGCTGGGTGATGGATGTCTTCATGGTGTGTCATAGCTTCACCTATGCATGGCAAGGTCTATGGAGTCTTCAATGGTCATTGGTTTGCTTGATGTTTCTTTGGCACGTTCTTCCTTGCTTGTATGTTGGAAGGCTTGACAGGATCATCTGTTCATGAAAGGTGCATGTTCATCCGTTCGTCCGTATGTGAGCACATCTTCCATGTTTTCTCGTCCATCCATCCGTGAGCACATCTTTGCATGATCATCTGTTCATGAGGACATCTCTTCCAATCCATCGTTTATTTGTCCATTGGTGAACCTGCCATTCTGCATGTGCTCCCTTCGTTCATCCCATTCATTATTGTGCCATGTTTGTTAGTGTACCTATACCTGTAGTCACTCATGATGAGATGACATCAAATCCAAAAACCTCCTATTCTACCATGACACATGATCATTTCAGATACAGGTGACTGGGAGAGCCGGCAAGGTTGGAAGGCGGGATGATGGCTTTGGGCACTGTTGATGAAAACTACGCAAGAGTCACTGGGTGATGAAGATGGGAATCTCATTCAACATTGACTATCCATGAGGTTTGGCTTGGCAACTGGAAGTTGGGTCACTGGCAACAGAAACAACACAACTACTGAGGGTAACTAGCAGTCAGCTACTGAGACATTGGCAGCAGAAACTGCACAATTCCTAGAGGGAACTGGTAGTCTGCTGTTGGGAGCTTCTAGCGAGAGAAACTACACTGAGACTGGGAGGCTGACCTGCTGATCATCTCTATGAAATTTTTGAGTTGAGCAGACTGTCAAGTAGCAGAGGGCCTTCTATTGGCCAGATAAATCATTCTTGTGGACAAGGCCAATGTACCTAGTATCAAAAGATACCTAGCAATAAGCAGACAAGAAAATCTATCTTTATCTAAACATATTGAGATTCATTAATAAAAACTATAGAGGTGTTTAGACCCTACCTTAAGTCCCACGCTAGTTTGTAGCAGCCGAATCTTTATCCTTCAACTGTCTGAAAGAGTTTCTTCTTGAGAACCTACAATCACAAACAAGCACACATCAAATAACACCTGCATAGCTACTATAATAAATCATGTTCATTATGGTGATCAAGGAATCCATAAAATAAACCATATAAACCATAAAGCACATCATATTGAGAAAAATAAACTTGATTGTATTACCTTTGAAATATAAGAACTTTACAACTTTTGGTGCTTTGATGTTGTACAAGCTCTTTCGAGGGTCCAAATAGGAATCTCCTATACTTTGACAAGCCTCACTCTCTTCCAAATGAGATCAAAAAGGTATGTAATATCTCCTCTTCAAAAGCTCAATCAGGAAGACTAAGTTCCAATAACATTTCACCTCAAAACTATTCAGCTTCTAAACCCCCCTGTAACTAGCCCAGTGCTTCATTTTATAGTGCAAAGGAAGGAAGTTACAGGTCCACCTATGAAGGGATAGAGTCCTCCTTCAAAGGATAAGCTCCTCACATCAATGGGTTAGCTCCTCTCCTCAGGGTATGGGATGCATGAACCCTAAGGAAGCGAACTTGCCACCTCAAGGTTCCTTCTAGAAACTTCCAGAAATGACTCAGAGTGAGTTTTTAAGAATATACGTGCACCTTTTTGACTTTTATCAGGGCCCGCACCAGTAACACAGAGACAGAGCGGTCAGGTGTGCAGGAGACATGACCATTAGGTGCAGGACTGCAGGTAATGCTAAGAGAAAGTGTTGAACCAGAGTTTTAGAGACTTTTAAGTGCTTTCTCTTATTTTCAAGGCTTGGTATGAAGAACTGAGGCTTAAGACTTGCAAAGGAGGAAGGTATGAGTGGTAATGTGTTGGGTCCCTATAATAGTAGTGATTACCCCATTACTATTGTAGTTGTACCCTTTATTAATATTGTTGTGCCCCTATTGTACCCATATTGTTATTACTGTGCCCTATAGAATCCCTCTATTGTAATTTTTGTGGCTTTATATTATTATTTTTAGGTCGGCTGGGTTATATTGTGACTCCTTAGACTCCTATATATAGAAAGGGGGTTTTGTCATTTGAATCATCCAAGAATTGTTCATTTATGTAATGTAAAGGAGGTTTCCCCCTTGAAGAGGCTGAATTGTAAGGTGTTGATCTATCTTTTCTATCTTTTCTTGAGCCGGTTTCATAACATAATGGACTCACACAAATTGCAGAATGTCAATGTAACAATTTTTTTTGTAACACATTGCCCCCTAATGTGCGAAGTCTCTAATAGATGAGATAGAGTTTGTCATCTATGAAGAGTGAAGTAATTTATCATTTCAAAGATCATCCTGTGGACACCCCAGTCAGAATCTGTAAAAACATTCAATGCAAAATATATATATGTGAACATATCATCACTGAGGTAGGCATTCCCATACTCAAATTAAAACTAACTAGAAAACTAACTAAACTGTTCTAATATAGGAATGCTTTTGTAATACATCACGAGTATAGACATACGTAGACACAGTATGGGTGTAGCCATATGTTTACGAATACTCCACTACGAATAACAAAATTCCTCACAGCCTGGATGGTGGAAACTAGATCCAGGATCTTGATTTATGCTTCCCGAACTAGTACGATTCTATCCATGTGAATGAATGTGTAGAAGTCGAACATGGTAGAAACCACTTGATTACCAGTCAATGATGTGAACTATTAACAAGTGTGAGAGAAACCACTAGTAACGTCAATGGCTCTCAAAGTACTCAGTACAATCCATGAAATGTGAATAAATAAGCTGATGTTGAACATGTCATAGAATCCTTTGGTCGAAGGTCAATGATGCAACCTATCGTCGAAGGCGAGAAACCTGCCACTAGGGCATGCATATTCCAAGGTACTGATGATTTCTATATCATCTTTCTAGATAATGAGTTGAAGTCGATAGAAAGTGATCCGTCATAGACAAGCCCACAACATGAAATCATAGATCAAGTTTTGAAGAAATATATTTGGACAAGACTAACTCAAGGATGGTCAAAATGGATGACAGATATTTTGCAGATGAATGGTTTATTCACATTGACCTCTTGAACACATAACGACACTGCAGATGGTTTGGTGACAACTGACCCAAAGCTAATATCCAGAAATCGGCCGAAGACTTTCAATATGGTTTGATTAACTATTAGGCAAAGGATTTCCCAACCCAGGTGAACAAAAAGTGTCGTGTCCAAGAGTGGTTAACTACTTTTCTAAAACACAAAGTGTAACAAACAGGTTCATTTTTTCTCTCTTTTCCCCCACCATTTCTAGCAAGTACCTCTTTAATTTTGACAAGCTTGAGGAGGATAACATTTTCTTGGTTATAAGCTCATCCTTCGGATGAGTCCAACTTAGTTTAAAATTCGAACCCTAAGAAGGAGTGGTTCGTTCCTGTTTTAAAATTGAACAGTTTCTTTACTTTTAAATTCTAACGGGTCCAATATAGGAAAAACTCGGTGTTTTTCAATTTTAGGGAGTCAGAAGAAAAACTTAAGAAAATTCCATGGGTGTCCTTTTTCATAAATTTGTATCTCCCAAGCCCGAAAAAGTATAAAATAATACTTGAGAGAACCGCTTGATCATTACGATCAAGGAATACTTTTCATAATTAGTGGCCCTGATCTGAAAAAGTAAAAAAACGATCAAAGACATGTTGTTTTATAACAAATATCGAACTTGAAATGACAAAAATCTGGCAATCTTATCATGTTTATACGGTCATAAAAGAGATGTAAGCGGACTGCCTTTTAATTCTGTTTAACGAGTTAAAAAGGGAAAAACTCGGCAATATTTTCATATTTTATGACTTAGAAAAGAGCTTAAAGAGGACTCCAATGTTTTGCTTTTTTGTAGATTTTGGAAGAGTCTGAAAAAGTGAAAAAGTATGCTCTTTGTTGAAAGTGATCAATTTTCCCCGAAAAATCCAATATTCTACACAAAAAATCAAAACATTACTCATACCTATTTTAAAATAAATAAAAATGCATTAAAAGATACCTTTTTAAAGTGAAAAATAAATTAATTAAAAATTCATTTATTCAAAAAAGCTTATAAAAAAGACTTTTGTCAATTCATTTTTACCATTCAATTTAAGAGTGAGAAGTGAGAGCTTTTGGGTAAGAAACTTCCTGTGAACATTGTAGAAAATCCGTCTGTTGGAATCGAAAACCGTCACCTCCAGGTAATCCACATCATCTCTATCTTGCATTTCAACTGTTTTCATTTTGTTTTAGGGCTTTCAAATTGATTTTTTAAGGAAAATTTTGTTTAAAAATCTGCTCGCGGGGGTCTGCAAGTGCAACATGCGGCCGCTGCGGACCCTGACTTTTTCTACAAAGGAAAAGAGTTGGGGTGGCGCACTTGTTGCTAAGGAAGAGTGCGGACCTACGCACTGTCCCTAACCAACGGGTGCGGACCCTGCGAAATAGGTTTTAAAATTATTTTCTCATTTCCACCCAAAAATTTCCGACCTAAATTGTTCTAATACGCCTTTTTTACAATGTAGGACATACAAAATGCTGATTTGGCAGGACCGCGAGCATGAGGATGTGGATCTAGCTGCATTAATTCATCCACCTATAATACGAGCATTAAAAACATGCAGAATATTTAAATTCTGGGCCATAGCCGGCATGAGGGCTCAAGTAGAGTTCTTATAATGGCTGGTAGACAGATGGAGTACATAGAACCAACGTTTCATTATTGGTGGCCACCGGTTCGAAATCAAGCTAGAGGACATATATTTCTTGACTGGTTTGCCGAAGAGAAGCGAACGATTATCTCTATTTGGGATTAGGCCAAGTGGCCAGTCTGTCGCTAGTCTACGACTAGAGTTTTGTAATGACCAAATAGAGGATAAAAGGATAGATATTAAAACTATCTCCCATCCTGAACTTAAAGTGATTTCATTTACTGTCACCAGACTATGCGGGAGCACAACATTTCATGTAGCTACCGGATCCCAGATGCGAATGGCAGTAGACTATTATCGAGGTACCATCTTCAACTGGTGCGATGTTGTGTTGGCGAATGTAAAAGGCCAACTGACTAGAGCAAAGAACAAACAACTAAAAAACTTTGGATATGGTTTTCTGGTTGTGAGATTTGGTCTAGAGAGGGTGCCTACGTTGGTCCCACAACAACTTTTCATTGAGGGTGTACTTCCTTGAGAGCCTAGGATTCTGCATTGGGTTGTAGTGATGGCCGTCATCCTGAGGAGGGTTCAGAGTTTGTTCGATTTCCACCTGAGTATTCTCGTTGGTTGGGGAACCAACTTTTTGTGATTCAGGATTTTCCATATGCTGGGATGGATTATCATGGTGACTCAGGCATGGCTCTTTCACTAAGAGAGAAATGGGATGATTAAGGTAAAATCATTTTCAACACTTTCTAAATTTTTGACTAATTTTTTTTGTTTTTAAATCGTCCAAAACTGATAATAAAAAGTTTCCAATGCAGATGTGGGTTCACGGTGACTAGCCGCTCTCCAGCCCTATGAGAGGAGACACCCAGCTGCAGCAGTATCGGCCCCACAGGACCAATCTACAGAGACTCTAACCGAATTGGAGAATCATCTAGAGAATTTGACAACAGATATTCCAGAGACTAGCATAGATGATATTCCACTTAGGTTACAACGATATGTGATTGGGGTCCTAGGACCTTTCAGGAGGTTCCTTTGTAGGGTGGCCTGAGTAGTGGTTTCTTATCATGATCATCACCAGGGATAGGATGGTCGCTTTTGTAGACTCATACGACATTTTATGTCCTTTTTATTATCATTTTTGCCGATCATAAGGTGTTTTTCAACCTATGATCAAAGATGATGTATATTTGACACACTTCTATGCTATGATCTATCACTATTACAGGCTATCTTGTATAACATGTTATGGAATGTTATAAATTTACTGTTTTGATTATTGCAAATGTCTATTTATAATACGAGAAGCAATTGCTGCTGCTAATGTATTTAAATATCTTGGAATATGTTGATATTCAATATAGTCAAATTCATGTTCCAAGAGACGAACTCTCAAAAATAATCTTAATAACACTGGATTTCTAATGGCATAAACCCTGTTAAGCTGTAATACAATGAGTTCAAAATCTAACCTAACAATCAAACTGTGAATCCCAAATGAGATGGATTCAGATAATAACTCAATCATTGCGCTATACTCTACAATTTTATTCATTGTTTGACCAAGGCTTACCCCATGCATAGATACTAACTCATTAGAGGGTGAATAGATAACCCAAGCTACGGAAGAAATGTTCCATGTATTACAACAAGCACCATCAACAAAACCAATATATGTTTGAAGAGACGTCGACATCTGCAATATGAAGAGTAAAATCAAGATAAGGAGGAATAATGATAAAAGCACTCTCTAAACTAGGCACACTTTACTTAATCTAAAACACACTAGCTAGAAAGAAACTAATCTAACAAGAATCTCCACACCAGAATTTAAGCATAATATTTCTTCAGATAAAGCCCATTTCTGGGTTTACCCAAAGGAAAACGGTCAAAATGTACCAATTCATAGGCTGCTTTTGCCAGTTTTCGCTTAACAATATAATGACCATGCCACATAGGTACAAATTTTCTAGCCCCTAGTTTATCGTTTGCTTGATCATATAGTAAAACTAGGTCTCCTTTCGAAAAATTATGCGGTGTAACATTTCGGTCGTACTGAGCTTTTATCCATTTTTCATGAGTCTCGATTGCTAATGCAACATTGTGTCGATTCTCCTCTAGTTGAGCTAAGTACAACAAACATTTCTCCTCTTTGGAAGTGGCTGGGAGTAATTCTATGGCTATTTGCAATGATGAAATTTTGCATTCAATGGGTAACACCGCTTCCAAACCGTAAACCAGTTGAAAAGGAGCGAAACCAGTTGATGTTTTTATTGAGGTTCGATATGCCCAAAGTGATGAAAATAACATGTTATGCCAATTCAACCTATGAATACCAATGATTCGTCGGATCATAGTGACTATAAATTTATTGATAGCTTCAACCAGAACATTAGCCTGTGGGTAATATGGAGTCGAACTATCGTGACGCAAGCCAAGTTGATCTGTCAGTTTAGTCATAATAGCTTGAGGAACACCGAATCTAGCAATCATATGATTGAAAACGAAAATTGCAGCAGTTTTGCCGTCTACCGAAAATGTAGGCATCGCCTCGGCCCACTTAGTAAAATAATATACTGCAAGGATGATATACGCATGGCCCCCGGCCGAGTGAGGGTTACATGTAATAATGTCGATACCCCACTTTATGAAAGGACCGATGGCAATTATAGGGTGGAGAGGAGTAGGTGGAGCACGCATCTTACAATAAAAAATTTGACAATTGTGGCATTTCCGGACTGCACAGATACAATCTTTAAATAAGGATGGCCATAAATAACTAGCGCACAATATCTTTTGGGTTGTGGCATACTCAGACATATGACCGCCACATTCTCTAGAGTGACAGTCATTGAGAATCTTTTCAGCTTCTTCATGAGTAAGACAACGTCAGAAAACAGAATCCGCCCCACGACGATAGAGTGTATCACCAATAATATCGTATTGTTGGGATTGGAAATGTATTTTCCGTTGCTAAGATCGTGAGATTTCAGGCCGAAAAGATTCGGTTTGGAGATAAACAATAATATCTCCATACCATGGGTTAGGAGTACTGATAAGAAACAAGTATTCATCCGAAATGGGCTCTTTCACCACAGTTTCAGTATCAGTACGTGGGAAATCACACATCAGTTCTGCAAAAACCAAAGATTTGTTTGCCTTGGATTTTTCAAATTCCAAGTCAATTTCCTGCAGGATAACTATCCATTTGGAATAACTACCCCCTAGAAAATGTTTGGTCAAGATATATATCATAGGGTTACAGTCAGAAATTACCGTGGTTTTGTGTAATAAGATGTAATGATGAAATCTTTGGACAGCTTGAACAGCTGCCAAGGCCAATTTCTCCACATGTGAATATTTAAGCTCAGTCGGATTTAGAGTTTGACTAAGATAGTAAATCACATTTTCACTATTGAATTCATCTTCTTGAACTAAAACCACCCCAATGGTGGAATTAGAAGCGACAAGGTACAAAAAATAATCCTGGTTGTAATTGGGAGGATGCAATAACGGTGCATGGGTCAGCGCGTGTTTAAGTGCATCAAAATATTTGTCAGCTATCTATTCCAAAAAGAATGGAGTATTCTGTTTCAATAACCTGGTAAAACCTTTCGTAATCTCAATGTAGTTAGGAATGAAATGACGTAAAAAGTTTTCTTTCCATTCCAAACTTTGAAGTTGGCAAAGAGTCGAAGGAGGAGGTAATTTGATGATAGCTTCAACCTTTGAGGGATCAACACGAATGCCAGTTTTTGAAATGATAAATCCCAGTAAATGACCTGCTTCTATACAAAAAACACATTTGTGTGGATTCAACCGAATTCGGTAATGACTACATCTCATAAAGATAGCTGATAAATGAGTGAGATGATCGGCTCTACATAATGAATGGGCACATAAATCATCGAGATAAGGCTGCATAATGTGCTTGATGTCATGAAATGTGTAAAACATAGCCCTTTGAAAAGTTTCTCCAGCGTTCTTCAATCCAAAAGGCAATTTGCAATAAGCAAATGTCCCCCATGGACAAATGAAAGCCGTTTTTGGTTGATCACTAGGGAGTATCTTGATTTGATTATATCTAGAAAAACCATCCATAAAGGAGAACATTTCACTGTCGGTAGAATCATCGACAATTTGATCGATATAGGGGGTTGGATAATTGTCTTTAGGACAAGCTCAATTAATATCCCTATAATCGATACATATTCTTATTGTTCCTTGCTTTTTATTAATAGGAACAATTTTCGATACCCAATCCATTAAAGGAATTGGATAAATGAAACCTGCTTGAAGTAATTTCTCAACTTCAGTTTTAATAGCAACAACTTTTCTCGGATGTATCTGACGCAAATGTTGCTGGACAGGTTTAGCATCCGGGTAAGTTTTGATTTCATGGACAACAATTGATGGATCGATTCCTGAAATTTCTTCATATGACCTGACAAACACGTCGTGGAATTCTTGGAATAGGGCTTTATAAGTTTGGATTTCATTGTCTGTACAGGAAGCACCTATATGAATGTTTTCAATAATTCCAGGTTTAACTGAAATGTTAATAGGAACCGTTCGAGAGATATTTCCCAAATTTAACTCAGAATCAGGATGTTGCAATGGATTATGTGGTTCTTTAACATATTTAGTAGTAAAAATGGATGAAAAATCATTTTCAAAATTATCAAGCTCAGGTAAAAATGAAGATCGGTGATGAAGATCTTCCCATGGTAAATCATCAATAGACAAAAGTTCACGAATCTGCTCATCAGTATGAACAGGCTCAGAAAATGTTGTTGAAGCTGAGGTTGATATTGAAAGTGATTCCCCATGGATCACATTCATTGGATTAGTTTCGGTTGAACAAGAGTCAGTAAACGACTGTACGGCCTGATATGCAATTTCAAAGGGACTCAAGGGCATCGCGTCACCAAATGAATCTACCTCAGAATCGGAAGGTACGATACAAGGATCATCAAAAGAAATAGTGTTCGATGAAATCATATGAATAGTTGCAATAGAAGGCAATACAATAGGAGGAGGGATGGAGAAAGTTCCTAGTAAACCAGAACCTTTAATCAAACCTACTCTAACATCCTTATAAGGGATAGATGTTTTACCGACATGTTGAATACTCTCTGAAGAGGCTGGGTCAGATGAAAAATAAGTCAGCTGGTCTATTGTAATGATCTTTCCATTATGAGGAAACTTAATAACCCGAAATACTGATGAAATAATAGCAGTCATAGTGTAAGACCAACTGCGACCCAAAAGAAGGTTGTAATCTAGAGGGGCATCAACCACTTCCACATCTAGATTTACAGTTTTTCCTTCGACCCCTATAGGTAAATCCTGCAAAATGCCATAAGGATGAAACCCCCGGCCATCAAAAGACTTTAGAATCGTCGGAGACTGATTGAGTGTAGGAGAACCAAGCGATCTCCAACACTGGATCGACATAATACACATAGAAGCTCCCTCATCAATCACAGTTCAAAAGCAAGGTCTGTTTTTTATTATCACTGGAATCTGGAAAGCCATTTGATGAGGTAGGCGAGGTGTACTATTCTCTAAATCGAAGATTATTAGGTTCGAATCTTGAATATCAACAACACGTCCAAAACCGACATTGCTGAAGGGGAAATAGCTAAGTCTTAAACAATGTTATAATTCTGAGCAGCTCTCACATGTGGATTAAAAGCTGATTTTAGAAGTATACCTTTAGTAGGCGGTTTGATTACTAAGTCAGGGCTAGGTTTCTCTATCTGTAGTGGATAAAAACCAGAAGGAGTTGAAGTTGGTGGGTTTGAATTAGAAGTTTCTGCTTCTTTACCACCAACAGGATTTTTACTACCATGATCTTGCGATCGCATCACAATCCTGTCATGAGACATCATCATTATGGGTTTTTCTGAGGCATTTGAGGAAGAACCGTTCATCTTACTATCTTGAATAGGAAAAGGATCCTTCAAGACAACAAGCGTTTGAGAGCCTTTGATGATTTTCGAAACCTCAGCTTGGTGTGGGCAGTCTCTTGTAAAATGCTCCTCATCACAAATGAGACAAGGATAGAGAGGTTTACATTTCTTGTCAGTAGATTCATTTTTATCTGATTTCTCTTTTGAGTTTTGTTTATTTTTCTTCTTCCCTTTATTTTTACCACCGGATTTTGATTTGGCTGTAGATGATTCTATGACATGGATATCGGCAGGAATTTCAGCGGAAGAGTCTCCCGTCAGGGAATCTGGTAAAGTTATAATAGGCGAAGAATTCTTTGAAGATTTCTTATTGCTTTTGGTACTAACTGAACCAACCATACCATCAGCATCATGAGACCCTTAAGGAGTTATAGTTATTTTATTGTGTTTTGGAAGGTCGGGGATTTTTTCATGTAAAGTACCTGACTGCGTATAAACGAGGTCAAGGTATTGAGCCTGAGCAATTACTTGCTCTTCAGTAACAACTCATGCCTTAGATACATCTTCAGTGATTTTAGGACATAATGATTTTATAACCATTCTACTAAAATTTGATCTAGAAATTTTTTTTTCACTAAACACCTTCTACATCGCCATTCATGGATATGATCAGAAATATATGTTGACATAGACTATTTTAATGAGGTTAATAATTCGGTACCATTGTCATATCTTACAGGAAACTGAAAATGAGTTAAGAAAGAAGTGGCTAACTGAATAAAATAATAAAAAGAACCTCGTGGTAACTCAATGTACCATTTGGCAGCAAGACCAAAGAGAGTTCGTTGAAAAAGACATAAGCGAATCGAATCATCCATAATTGAATTAGATGCAGAACAGAGGTGATAAGTCATCACATGATTTGACAGATCTTCTCCTGACTTACCCTCAAACTTCGGGATATCATTGGGTGACTTATTAGGCATTGGCAGCCAATACAGAAGATAGTAAATTGGATCGTTCGTGAGGCGCAACAAATCTTGTAAATCCAAAGTTGCGATGAAAGGTAACTGACGGTTAGGGTATCGGAAACCTTGGGAAACAAGACCAACCCTAGGAGGAGGATATCCAAGATAACCTGGAATTGGATTTGCAGTAGGAATATTATAACCTCCTGAAAAACCAGGACTAACTGGACCAAACTGGGGTTGTTGAGGCTGTTGATAAGTATAGCTAGGGTACGGTTGATACTGATAAACTGGGTTTTGAACAGTAGGAGAGAATTGATACCGTCTCTAGTATGGTTGATAAGTAAATTGCAGTTGACTTGTGACAACCGTACTTGGACCAGGTTGTCCTACAGGCATCTGAACCAAAGTTTGAACTGTGGGTCCTGACTGTGGTAAAGAGGCCTAAGGATTTTGCACTGACACAGGGACAGTAGAAACTAAAGCTACCGTTACTCTAGAAACAGGCTTGGTAGGTTGAACAAAAACTACAGTAGTTGCAGCAACTGCTTGAGACGGAGTTCAAGGGGAACTAGGCCCAGGCTGATGAACTAAACCAGATGCAAAAGTTTGAACTGTAGGCTAGACAGGTTGCTGGGTTGGACTAGAAATCAAAGGTTATCCAGGTTGACTTGATAATTTCACATTAGGTTGCAAAATGTGTTGAGTTTGAGATGGATTCCACGCCATGTTCATTCCGGGGTATGGACCCATAAAAGGTTGAGCATATTGAGGACCATAACTAGGTTGAGCATAGGGCTGATAATTGAGAGGTACATTTCCAGCTCCTTGTAAGAATGGTTGACCAGAAGGTGGTTGGAAACCTTGAGTTGGGTACTGACCTTGAGGTTCATAACCCTGAGGCACGTACTAAAACTAGGGTTGACCTTGAGGTATGTACTGTCCTGATGGTATGTACTGTCCTTGAGGTTGCCCATAGGCAGTAACTGACTACCTTGAGGTTGCTCCCCAGGCGGTAACTGACTACCTTGAGGTTGCCCTCCAGGCGGTAATTGACTACCTTAGGGTTGCCCCCGAGGCTGTAAATGATTACTTGGAGGTTGTGGATTTGGAATACTACTAGACATCATAAGGATTTCTTCTATGCTCAACGCTTGAGTTCGATTATGACCAGTTGATATCTCATGTTCACTTGGTTGAGGAGATGCTTCTGAAAGAGTACCAGTGAGTGACTGATACCCAAAAGGAACAAAAGGACCGCCATATAAAAATGTTTCCGGTGATTGGGAAGACATGGGTGACTGTCTCGACATATTCAAAGGAGGATAATAACCTCTTGGCATTGGATGAAAAGGAATTCGAGGTGGTGAAAAACTAAGACCAGGTTTTCTAAAAAATTTGTCAAAGATACGTGCCAAGCGTCACTCCTAAACGGACTGTAGAAAATTGATTCATGCTCCCTAAGTTCTAAAGTTGGTTTATTTTTGGAGAGAATTATATCTTCGCCTGGACTAACAAGTTCTTCAATAGAAATGAGTCCAGAAGGAAGATTTTGAGTAATGATATTACTTACCCTAGGTGAACCAGGACCACTAGAAGTTGGAGAAGCAAATCCTGAAGTTGGTGTAGCAGGTTCAGTTTCAGGCTCAGAAATTTCAGGTTCTTCAACAAATTCACTGGCAAGAGAAATACTACCAGTGAATTCGGAAAATAAAATTGGCTCTTGAATGTACTCTGTTGTTTGGATTTGATAATCAGGATGAACAACTAAAGATGACTCCTCGGCTTCTGGGGACCCAACTCTACTGTCAGTAGGTGATACAAGAGCTCATAGCCCTTCAAGTTGTCTTGGTGTATACTCGGGAGGTTGCCCTCGAAGTCTACAAGATTGTCTGGGTAATTCAACCACGATTAAATATTTAATTACTCACACGAAAACAAAGAAAATTTCAATAAAACCACCTAAAGTCTCTAGAGAACCAAACAATTGAATCACACACCTAAAAAAATCTAAGAGTTCAAACCACATACAAACAGTAACTTCTCGTACTAAAAACACTAGTTGGTGATGAAATCCAACGTTGTAGAATTTAATACAGAAAGGGCGGTTGGAACAGTTACCCCGACAACCTGCTTAATGAAACATACTGGCACAAGTTTCTTCACAAAACCATCTCGAGTGAAGATAACCCCCCAAAGAGTCCAAGTGAGTCTAGTCGACATCTGCTCCAGGTACAGTGAGATTTGTCCTTCACCGTCACCTTAGGAAAGAATCTTAAGATTATGGTCACTAAGGTTACCAACAGTAACAAATACAACTGGGGGAATAGTCTACCATCCGAACTACGTGCAAGGGCAGAGTAACAAAGCTCAATCCCCTTGAAGATTCCTCGACATGATTAATCCAAGGTTTACCAACAAGTGACCCCAGGCTCCTCGACAATGGTTAATCCGAGGTTTACCGTTTATAATACACGCAAATCTTCTACCTTTTCCAATGAAACAGACTTGATTATCTCAAAGGTTCGGACATGCCCTCGTGATTGACTTCTATAAGAGAAGCTTCCCATATTATATCAATTACAATTGTATTTATTTCCTACCGCAAGATATAGCTACTTGTTTGTTTTAACTATCTTGGAGAGTTAATTACTCCCTACTCCAAGATACTAGCCTAAGCTATATTGGTGATAAGAGCCCTAGAAATAAAAAGATTGCTAGATCAGTTTTCATTAAGCGTTACTTTTATGGGTTGTTCTTTAAGTCAACTGGTATGGAAGTGAAACTTTGATGGTGTGAAGACTCGACTCCAAAAACACTAAAAAATGCACCTAAAATGATAAACAATTCGTTTTCCCTTCAGTGAATTTCTAGATAAAAGAAAGAGTTTGAGAATGCAATTCTTTCAAAAACAAATCTTTCTTTCAACATGAAAATGAAAAGAAAATCTTTTCATATTTTTCAATGTGAACTCAAAACGAGACTACTAATTATGCTCACAATAAATCCCTTCCTTTTTCAACACTCAAAAAACTACAAAAAAAAATTTCTTTTCAAAAGAGATCCTACAATTTCTAGAAAACACTCAAAACTACCAAAACTAATCTTCAGATCTAAAAAGTTCTAAAAACCTAATTATGAATAACAAATCAATCAAAAAACACCCAGCTATGTTTTCTTTTATAAAAATGAAATTCAAAACTTATAACCAAGTCCGTTCAAAGATTTGCAAAGAGAAAATGAAATCTATTTCTCACCAAGGAAAGATTTCAAAAACCAGCCAGACTCATCAAGAAGACAAAAAGACACGAGGGTAATCTAAGATTTCTTAGGCTCCTAATCTTTGAGTCACTATAGAGACCAAGTGAAAACTAATCCAGGTATGAAAAACTTCTATAAAAACATCTAAAACAAAAATACCAATAGAACTTATTCACAAGAGAGTTTTGACAGAACATATGTAGATCTAGGTAGATATTAAAAGTCATAAATAAAACCTAGACTTAACTGGGAGAAAATATCTTAGGTTTTTCAAAAATTTTGACAGGGTCCGCCGGCTCCCAGTAGAACTAGGTGTGGTACCGCTCTGTGCACTAAAGGAACAGTGCGGTTATGCCCGCACTGTATTACAAAAAGACAATGCAGTCCTTTGAAAATTTAGAAAAAATAAAAAATAATCCAGATCCTAAAAACTACACAATCCCACACACATCGAGCAATAACCAGAAACAAGAACACGTTTCTCAAGCCAATGACAAAGGAAAATCACAAACCAAATTCAGATCCCCAGTGGAGTCGCCAATTTGTTGGCTGGATAAATCGTTCTTGCGGACAAGTCTGATCTCCCTAGTATCAAAAGATATCTAGCAACAAGTAGACAAGCAGATCTATCTTTCTCTAAACATATTGTGATTCATTAATAAAAACTATAGATGTGTTTAGACCCTACCCTAAGTCCAACGCTAGTTTGTAGCAGCTGAATCTTTATCCTTCAACTGTCTGAAAGAGTTTCTTCTTGAGAACCTGCAATCACAAACAAGCACATATCAAATAACACCTACACAGCTAATATAATAAATCATGTTCATTATGGTGATCAAGGAATCCATAAAATAAACCATATAAACCATAAAACACAGCTTATTGAGAAAAATAAACTTGATTGTATTAACTTTAAAATAGAAGAACTTTACAACCATTGGTGCCTTGATGTTGTACAAGCTCTTCCCAGGGTCCAAATAGGAATCTCCTCTACTTTGACAAGCCTCACCCTCTTCCAAATGAGATCAAAAATGTATGTAATCTGTCCTCTTCAAAAACTCAATCAGGAAGACTAAGTTCCAACAACATTTCACCTCAAAAATATTCAGCTTCTTAACCCCCCTGTAACCAGCCCAATGCTTCATTGTATAATGCAAAGGAAGGAATTTATAGGTCCACCTATGAAGGGATAGAGTCCTCCTTCAAAGGGATAAGATCCTCACATCAAGGGGTTAGCTCCTCTCCTCAGGGTATGGGATGCATGAACCCTAAGGAAGCGAACTTGCCACCTCAAGATTCCTTTTAGAAACTTCCAGAAATGGCTCAAAGTGAGTTTTTAAGAATATACGTGCGCCTTTTTTACTTTTATTAAGGTCTGCACCCGTAACATAGAGACAACGCGGTGAGGTTCACAGGAGACATGACCATTAGGTGCGGGACTGTAGGTAATGCTAAGAGAAAGTGCAGAATCAGAGTTTTAGAGACTTTTAAGTGCTTTCTCTTATTTTCAAGGTTTGATATGAAGAACTGAGGCTTAAGACTTGCAAAGGAGGAAGGTATGAGTGTTAATGGACTCACACAGATTGCAGAATGTCAATGTGACAATTTTTTGTGTAATACCTTCTCATGAAGACAAGGCAATTTTATGGATGAGCAACTGGTCGACTATGAGGAGGACTAGCTGGAAAAACTGTGTAATCTTCTGAGGGAGATAGGGATGGGAATTGGGTGTCCGTCTGGCATATCTGTGAAATTTCCCAGCCAACGGAGTAGGAAAGTCCTGCAACCTCTACGCAAATATTGAGGGGAATGGGCCCCGGGATGGCTCTCGAGTCAAATCCTCTGATCAACTAGCTTGAAGGATGATTGATATGCTTGCAGGGAGCGCAACTTGAAATGACTTTCTTGGTGCTTCTGTGCTACTCTGGGTGATAGTCGATCAAATCAAGGGGTGGTTGTTCGACTGTTAGAGGGGAGTCTAGTCATCAGAACTTCAACAAAATTACTAAGTGTGTGAATGAGTGAAAGATGCACATGTGATCTTGTGAACACACACCAACATGACTTGACGATGAGACGACCCAAAGCATCAAGACACACATGCTCAAAATGACTGACTTACGGTGTGAGCGACAAGCGTGACACTTGTGATTGATTGTTGATTGACCATGATGACGCTTGCATGACAATGAGTGTGACTCCATGTGTGAGTGCGACAGATGCTTCCATAGCAAACACGACATGTACACACGAAGCGAAGACCTTGAACATGACCAGAACATGGTTGCAAGCATGAATTTGATATCAACATGCAAAAAATTAGATAGAATGAACAAGCAAGGTAGATTCAAAGACTCACACGGGCTCACGAAGTGAACCTGAGTGTTTGCAGTCATCAAGTGAAACTCTTAAGGGAGGCTCTGAAATTGGGTGTAGCCAAAATTTTTGGAGGGTGGTTGTTTCCACTACAACAGTTGGCCAAAGTCAACCTATGAAGAAATGAGAGAGATAGAGATAGTGTAAAGGTTGCTCGGGCTTGAACAAGCGTTGTAATCTTCTCATATTTTCTGACTAATGCAATATACAAATAGTAGGGGTTTTTAGTTGTGGCTTTCGCTGAGAAATCATTGTGTAGTGTGTTGATTGATTTCTTTCTCTTGTATGCTTTGTGATTTCTTGATCAATTAATTGTTTCCGTTGATGAGTAGAGTAGATTCAAGTCTTTTTTTTTAACATATTACAATAGCATTTTGAATCTACAAGGAATTTCTACAAATAACACCTTTCCATCACAGATACATGACACCATAATGCAGGACATTTGGAGCATCAAAAATATTTACAAATATTATAAAAGGATTTTGAAGGGTGTAAACTTAATTTACTTTCTTGGGATTGCACACATACACTATGGAGTTTTCTTGGAGGAAACCTAACGAGATACTAGGGTATTAGTCAGTGATAAATGTTTTGATGACTCCACGAATGTGACAAGATAGGTTTTAATTGCTATTGAATGGTCGCCTCGAATGACGAGAGCTCGAATACAAGTTTAGTTAATTTATAAAATGTTGAAAGATTTCTCACAATTGCATAGCCTAGGATGAGCTAACAGAAAGCAATGAATACTAGTTGTGATTGTAGAACTTGGATAAGCAAGAGAATGGAGATAGATATGCAGACTCTTTAATTTAGGAAGCAGGAAAAAATGAATCAACAATTGGATCACTTAACAAAGACAATGACGTATATCTTGACCTTTCTCAATAGACAAAGTGAAATGGAGGCCAAGGAGAAGCATACATGATTGACTTTACAAGATAAAAAATCCAAGATACTGCAAAGGAATTATGAGAAACTACAAGTAATTCTAGAAGAAAAGGTGGTGATATTGGATCTACGGCTGAAAAGGTTGGAGCCAAATACCAACAAAGGAACATCGTATCCTTATGTAGGCATAAAATACACTGAGAACACATAATGGTAGGGTGAACTCATTCAAGCATAGTAAGATCGGAGAAAAGTGGATGCATTGGAAAATAATAATTCTAAAGTTGGGCCATCCAAGATAGAATAGAGAATATGTTTTCCTCGGATTTATGTATTGCAAATATATTTTTATCTTTAGGTGTTTTTGGAAACTTATTAGGAGATATCAATAGCAATACATAATATCTAGAAAGCACAAGAGGAAAAAAGAATACATAGTTACTCGAAATGTAGGTGTTATGAAGTAGTTGAAACAACTGAACTTTAAAATATAATTTTAACCTTTTCGTTTAAAAGAAAAATAAAAATTATATTCACTCTAAAAATATGATTAAGAATATTAATGATATTAAAATTAACATGGACACATGTTGACAGAGTGGAATTTGGTCTTCTGTTGACCAATGATCAGCAATGGCATATCATTTAGCCATGGATCATTGTTCGTTACAAGAATAATTAGGGTTACAAGGATAAAAGACTACAATTACAAAAACAAAATATTACGGCTAAAAACAAATGTTTCAATGTTAACTGAAACTTATTCACTTAGTTGAATAATTTACTTAAGCTTACTAATATTAAAACCTTAATATTAAACCACAATACCAAGTTAAAACCCAATATTCTAATCATAATCTTTACATATATAATTATTATAATTATATAATGATTAATATTAATATGAAATCCCTACCATACACCTAATAATTATTATTGTTGTTAATATGTCTATTAACATACATCAACTACATTTACTAATGTAGTTGTGCATGTTTTTGATATAAACCTACAATATATAAGCCACATTTATTAATACAAGTGTACTAGTTAATAATTAATCTAAAAAATATAATTCTTTTTTTTTTTAAATTTAAATATAAATTTAAATTACATTCTTCACCTCAATAATAAAGTAAAATAAATTGATTAATGTTTCTATCACCAAACATAATTCCAATGAATCAACATAATGAATATTATGCTAAAATAAATTTCTGAGTCAACTGATATGAAATGGTTGCAAAAGCATTATTAAATCTTTTCCCTGCAACTAAACAATCAACAATCATATATGACAACATTCAAAATTCCAATTTATTTAATTTAATTATTTAAATATAAAATCAAATAAAATAAAAGTATTTTCAACAATCCTGAAGTCTTCTTCTCTAGCATATGTTACTTATGCATACATTGCTATTTAGAAACACGAAGATATGATGGAAATATCTTAGAGGATATGAAATGATTCGTTTTCTCACGTTACATTTTGTGATATATAAAAACAAATTTATGGGTAATTAAGTTATCCTTAAATTTAGAAACAAAATAGGGATCACTCGCATTGTTTGGATAGATAATTGATTAAATAAAGAAATGAGCTCTTACTTGAGGGCATGTGAACTGGAATATCACTATCAATTAATGAGTCAATTAAATCTAATTACAAATAATATCTTAATTTATAGATAATAAGATTTGAATAAGGTGGATCTATGACTTCAAAAGAACTAAAATACAACTCACATAACGACTTCACCTTGGAACTCACAATCACAATTGTAATACACATGACACAAATGGAAGTGTTCCTTCCTAGTCCCCCTCTTTATGTTTACATGTAACAAATATTGAAAACACACATTACAACAACAATAATGATCTCTATTTGACTGGTCTCCATTAGCATTTACACCTACTCTGAAATTTCATAATTCTACTCTTTTCTCCACCACGCTTTTGAGCTTATCACTTGATGCATTTGAGAAATAACTGCTTTCGAACATTGTTGATGAACTTGTTCAATTGACACTTCTTGACCTCCCAAAGGAAAATCTTGATATTGAATCATTCTATGGAACTACCAGCATATGTTGAACACATTATATTTCACTAGTTATCTAGGATAAAAATCTACACATTGAATGTTTTCATGAGTAGATTATACAATTTGACCTTTCATAATAATAAACTATAATTGATACTCTAAGCATGATGAGTCAAATCAGATTGACTTGTTCTTTGTGGTTCTACATCATATTTTATAAACTCATAGCTAAACAAAAGAAAAAAAACACAAAAAAACCCTTTAAGTCTTCTCAATAAAATAGTATGGGAGGTGGTTCTGTTTGTTCTTCATAACTATCCGATTTTAACGAGTCTTTCAAGGTGGATATTTTTGCAATTACTTTTCCCTTTATAAGTTACCTTGTACAAGTTCTACAATTCCATGCACTATGTCCATATTTGTGATAGTAGAAGCATTCACTTGAGTCCTTGGTTTTTCTCATCTTACCCTTGGAAAATAATGCAATTTTATGTTGAACTCCAAAATCTATGTCTTTTGTATTTGTAATTTTTTTCTTCAGCTAAAATTTATGCTATCCTTCCTTCTAATGATCGAGAAAAAAATTGGCTTAATGTAAATACAACTTTGTTACATTATGAGATAGACTATTTAATAAAATTGCTTTAGCATATTTAGTATCTACCTTGGCACCCATTTTAACTAATTTCTTAAGAAAAGACATTAAATCATTTATATGATTAGACAAAGTTGTCATATCATGAATTTTAAGATTAAAGAGTTAATTTTTAGAATTTTTTTTACATTTATAGCCTTTTCCCCAAATAATTTACTCAATTGATCTCAAATTTCTTTAAAGAATTTTGTTGATCAACCAAATGCAGTTGTGTGTCTAAAAGATCCAATCCAATAAAAGCCTTAGCCTTGTCTCCCATTGTCTCCCACTCAACTAATTTCCTCGCACCAACAGGTGCTTTTTGGTTCCTTTTACTATACTCAACAAACCGTTACTCATCAAGTGCATTTTTATTTTAACTTTCCATGTATGAAAATTGATGCCATTAAGTTTATCTAAAGGAAAATAATCCATTTTTAGAGAAACATTGTTACCTCTTTTCAATAGTGGCAATTCTTGATGGACAACGTTCCCAGGATTTGTTATCACTAACGCCCGGATTCTTCAAGCCATGATCTTGATCGTCTGCATGTTGACGAATTGACAATTGGGGAATCGATACAACAATGGAATTATATCACATGAATGGTGCCACTTCAAGACACATATATACTTAGTACACAACGATCTCTTCGCATAAATCGTAGTGCTCTTAAGCGATCCAATAATGATTGGATATTTCCTCAAGCATGCACGAAAATGGCCATCTCCCAGATAGTTATACGAAACATCATAATGGTTTCAGCCACAACGACTTTTCTCATGATTCATTCACATGGATCTTTCCACGCTCCCCATCGCCCTCACTTGATGATTTTGGAATCATTGGAAATAATTAAATACATGAATAAAAAAACCTAATGGGGAAATTCTGGCTTCATCCTCAACTCACACTTAGATTAGATAATAGAGATAAATCCTCTCCCCTTTTCTTTAGATCTAATAGCATATTAAAAAAAATGGAGAGCGGATAGAGTTAACATAAATAAAAATCACATTGCATTATAATAACATAAAATATTACATATAGTTGTACATCATTAACTTCTGGATGATAACATTTGAAGCAGGTGGATCTATGAATTGGACATAACTTAGATACAAATCACACAACGAATTCACCATGAAACTCACATTTACAATTGTAATTCACATGACATCCATCACACACATGGGAACATTACTTCTAAGTGGTTCCCATTGACTATACAACATAGAACTTCCATTAATGATAATTACATAGAAGGACCTTTACAACAGGGCAAACATTAGATAAAAAATGACATCTCTCCAAGAATCCAATTTTAGATTATAAAAAGTCAAATTGCAGGTATCATGGTCAATGAAAATTAAAAGATAAATGTTGACTACGATGAAGAGCTCAATACATCCCTAGCTTTTCTCCACGACCATGTTAGTCCAATAGAGAAGTAAAATTCATAGATCTGGCCATGGTGTATGAAGTGAAATGGCCATAACAATAGAGCTTCCCATCAAGTACCAAAAAACATTGTAGAAAGAGGTATTGTCCCCTATCAACATAGGATTTCATAAGAAGTTAAAAAAAAAAATGTATTGGAAGAATAGATGAACTTTACCAAGGAATAACATAAACAACAACTACCAAAGCTAAGGATTATAATTAGTAATTAGAAACTTGAATAACCATAGAGAAAATGTAATCAATACCATGTTTTACTATTACATTAATAGCCATTATTAGTCCCTGCCCTCCGGGCCTGGCAGGGACTATAGTAATCGGTTTTGGCCGGTTACTATTAATTCGACACGAGAACCCATAAAAACTGAATTCATTAACCTAAAGTTTCAAATTTATATTTCATAAATCACTTTTTCTTAACCAATACGAAATCTCTCTACCGCTATTTCGACCAATAAGAATTTTAACGAAGAACCCATAAAAACTGAATTCATTAACCTAAAGTTTCAAATTTATATTTCATAAATCACTTTTTCTTAACCAATACGAAATCTCTCTACCGCTATTTCGACCAATAAGAATTTTAACGATCTTATTTGGCCTCATATCGAGGCCAGGATCTGGGCAAACTTAGGATAAATGTTCATTTAACTTATCGATTCAATGAATTTTCTGAACGTGGGAACTAATGCTAGCATTAATCAATAAACATTTAATGTTATGTGGATACTTGGTAATGTTTGGTAATGTTTTTTTATCAGTACATCAGGTGCACAGATGGCTCTGTGCATGTATTGGTGTGGTGTCAACCTAATGCACCTCCATTCCTTCTTATATCACCACACCCATGCCTCCCCACAGCATCGACTCAGTTTTCCTCTTCTTGGCGGCGAATGGTTTTCCTCTTCTTGGCGGCGAATGCACAGGAGATCAAAGAGTTGATCAATGTTGTCATAGACTTGAATGTCGGGGTCCAGGTAAACGAGCTTGCTGTATTGTTCAAACTGCATTATCACAAGCCCCGTAAGACATAATTCTAAATGAGCTTGCTGTATTGTTCAAACTGCATTATCACAAACCCCGTAAGACAGAATTCTAAGCTATTTATTTAGATAGATAAAAAGAATCTTCTCATTTCGTGCAATCAAACTTTGTTATTCTGGAATCAAATGCATTTACTATATTATAACGTTGTTTACCATACACAGTGAGTGAGTACCTGAACATTGCTCCCTTTTAATAATATGAATATCAGGATGACTTGAGGCACTGAGACTGCATGATTCCGAATTCATTTGTGACCGTCTTTCCTTCATCTCTGCTGCAGTGCTGCAGCGTTAGCATAGGCAGCTGCTGCGGCTTGTTCTGGTGTGTCGAATGTTCCAAGCCAGCGCATTTTTTGGCGATTGAATCTCTGATTTGTGCAATGAAACGACCAAGGTAATTTCTTTTGACCCCTTTATATTTCCCTGCCTTTTTTCCCTCAACGAAATCTTCAACAAGCTTATGTAATATGCACAGCTCAAGTATTTACACATCCTAAGTTTGTTATACAAATTTTGATACTTGGATATGTTTCTAGTTTGGAATTCAAGCTTTTTTCAGAAACAAGAATTGTAACTTGATCAATACCAACTTACCATTCAATTAAGAGCAGTGGACAACAGACTTCAACAGACTTCATCTGAAGGCATGATGCAAGCACGTACAGTTAAACAACCCGCTGTGTCCAGACTCCAGCTATTCTCAAAATAGAATGCATATCATACAAAAACAGCTAATTTATTTATGAGATACAAGAGGTTGCAATAGGCAAAAGCCATGAATGGCAACCAAAGAAAAAGGTTCCTGCTTCATAAGCACATGCTCTCGAGCTATGATACATACAATGCATGATTTATGAGAATGCGACCCAACTTTAAGCATAGATTGCACTATGGGCCATGATGTTCTACTGACAGAAAGGTCATGGTTTCCCATTCTACCATTCCGGCAACTTATTAATTTCTCCAAAAAAATACCATCTCAGCCCTGGTTCAGGGGGTATATGCTAAGAACATATAATAAACTCTTCTTTTCAGCAGGTCTTCCTGTTGTTTATGAATCAACCAATTCAACAATCCACCTCCCATTTTGCAGGAAATGGCAGCGAGGAAACAAATTTTACAACATCCAGAGAAGTAGATTACTTATTGATGCTATCCCTTGACGACCCCTGTGCTTCTATCTGTTGCATACCCATTTGCAGGCAGGTAGGCGTAAAGAAGATGATTCCAGGTGTCTGGCAACCCAGGTAGACACCAATGGCTGCAATCTTGCCTGTACATCGGAGCTGTTCCTTGTCCTTCCCCTAAATAATACAATGAGGGATGACCATCCTTCCTGAATTCTGTTAAGTATGTTATGTTCAATAACTGAGCATTCTTCTTGCCACTAATTTGTTTGATTGCTTCAGACATGACGGTCTTCTCGCCTGTATTCGAAGCGGGGAAGCCACACATTCCTGCCGCTGCTTTAGTTGCGAGCTTCCTCAGTACGCAGCATAAAACAAAAAAAGTTTAGCTACGATGCCGGGGACATGTGTACACATGGCTTGCATGCGATGCACGTGGTATGGTTTTGGCTTCAGCTTTACTGCATGGAAAGTTCAAGCGCCCGTCGGACATTTCAAATACTTTGAAGTTTCGGTGTTGATGCTCCCAAAGTTCGACTGCCCATCTCAGGAAATTTCAATTTTTATATCGCTGAAACTGACGGTGACGATGCTGTCAGCTATGTAAACCTGAAATGGGTGTTTGCAAAATAATAACACAAGGTTCATTTTCATTATTTATTGAATTAGATAGGGTATTTAAAAATATCTCCATACATCAAAATTCAAACTCATTCTTTAAAACGATTCTCCTTGTTGCCAGTTACGTGGACAAATCTCACATGAGGCTTGTTGCTACAAAGGCAGTTTTGCGGCTTTCCAGGCGCTGCGACAGTGATATAAGTCCTCGGCTTTTTAATTTGATGTTGTGAACTGTACAGTTAAACTTCACATATTTCTCGGTTCGGACCTGGCTTTTCTAGGTCATTTTGTTTATGTAAATCATAAGAATGTTCATTTGGCTCAAACCCCTCTACAAGGTGTATTACACAATTCTATAGAGTCGGACTCTATTTTTTATTAAGTACATGAAAATGGATTTGACACTTATGAAAGTTGTTTATGGTTTAACATGTTTTATACTCTCTCTCGCTCTCTATATATATACATACTGTTTTTTTTTAATGTTTTTGCCTTTGTAATACTTCTGCGTATTTATTAATGGTCATGGGGTTTCCAGGTTTTTCTGCGTATTTATTAATGGTCATGGGGTTTCCAGGTTTTAGTTATGAGTACCATATTGTATGTTGAAAAGATTGTTGCCACGAACAATTTATATCTATTATGACTCTTCCAATTATTACAGTGTTGGTCTGCATCTTTATGTCATAAACTAAAAGAAAAAATTGACCTTTACTTTACTACTAATGCATCGGCTTAATACTGTAAATATATTTTTATTGTGAATTTCGTATTTCCAGCTTGCTTCGGCTTACAATATTAGCTTATTTTTCAACATGCATTCCCCTTTTTTTTTTTAATTTATAGTCTCAACATACATCCTTGTTTGCAATTTATCATTGAATTCTTTTCAATTTCCTATTTAGTACATTATAACTATTATTGTTCCGGTTGGAAAACTACCAACCTATTGTAGTTAGAATCTCATAAAGGTTTCCGCCTCGATGTGCATCTGGGACTAACTATAATCTGATTCTGCTTGAACGCGCATCTCGAGCTAACTATTCATTCTCAGCTAGTTTTACAGGCATCTACTACGCTTTTCGTGACAGGTTTGAACTTAACGCAGCTTTGCTCTCCTGGCAAACTAAGTCTTGCAGGGCAACGTCTGACAGGGCAACGTCTAAATAATATGCTTAACTCTCCTGGCAAACGCAGCTTCGCTCTCCTGGCAAACTGAGTCTTGCAGGGCAACGTTTGACAGGGCAATGTCTAAATAATATGCTTCGCTCTCCTGGCAAACTGAGTCTTGCAGGGCAACCTCTAAATATGCTTCGCTCTCCTGGCAAACTACAAGACTATTGACAAGGCAGGGACTAGCTCCCTCGCAGCCTGTCTTGTTAAATAAGAAACTTATTTAATAATTCCTTACCTCGTTCTAGAACTTAGATAGAATGGGTACATATATTACATAAATTTGAAAAATTGTATGCAATAAAATATCGACTTAAGATCAACCAACATAGAGCGAGAAATTTTCTACAATAGGGTGATTTATTACAACGTCGCATCACTATATAGTCATAGCTATATGGTCGTGAATAATGTTTAGTACAAAATGTGTGATTGTATTATAAAATTATATATCGAGAAGAGTATTGCATTCATTTTTCCATTACACTAAGGCATCCTAGAAAATCAATGAAAATATATGCTTGAATATGGGTGAATCCCTTCAGGATAATTTTGAATTTTTGGCAACAATCGAAGAGGTAAATATTTGTAAGGCCTTATACCATATACCATAATTATACAATCTTATGTAAAGTATAATCCATCAATACTATGTTTCAACTATAGGCATGATTCAAAACTATAACTAGTTTTAAGAGAATAATATATTTTTTTCTTAAAAAAGGTGTTATTTATGTATATTAATCTAGGTCTATTTAATAAATTAAAAACCATATATTCTAATTATTTTTCTCTATCAATGAATCCAAGAAATCTATATATCTAATGGATTGATAGGAATATACCTATATATAAAAATTGTTAAACAATTATTTCAAGTAATTTATGTATTTATGTATATTAATCTAGGTTTATCTAATAAATTAAGAACCATATATTCCAATTATTTTTTTCTATCAATGAATCCAAGAAATCTATATATCTAATGGATTGATAGGAATATACCCATATATAAAAACTGTTAAACAATTATTTCAAGTAATTTATGCATTGCATCTAAATTAATAGGAAAAGAATATATTATGTATTTCTTTGAGCCCCAAGGTTTAGATCAAGTGGTTTAGAATTAGACATGAAGTTCTTTGATATTGTTTCAATTTTTTTCTAATAAAGAGTTCGACTCTCTTTGATTCCCTTAAGGTGAGGCTTAGTAATAAGGGTTATCGGTTTACCCAATTTACCAACCATGAAATGTGGGGAATTACTTTAGTTTTTCCTGTGCTTTCATTCCTAGTTTTATATATATATATATATATATATATATATATATTATATATAATAGATATATACACACACACATACTTACTCTCTTTAAAATCTAATTTTTAAGAACTATTATAATAATTATAATGACAACATATAATAAATAAAAATGCAAACTATTTCAATTTTTATATAGCAAAAGATGAGATATCTTTCATTAAAAATTTGCATCAAAATATGAATGTTGAGATTATTGCATCTTTTTGAAAAAGTCTTTAAACATGACCAAAATATTCTAATTATATTTCAATGTCGTCGAGTGATTGGTGAACCGCCCTGCATAATCCTTAGATACTCCCCTTCCTCACAGACTCTCAAGGTGCAATAAGGCTATAGAAGAAAACTGATGAAATTATCGATGTAGAGAAGATCCAAAGCAAGCTCAATATGTTCCAACTGTTAAATGAAATGTCCACTTGTCAAACTCTCAATAAGCTCACGCTAATCATAAAATTATTTTTTTAGCATTAGGACAATTATCCAACATCAAAGTGCATAAGGTGTTTTTGTTTATTTTATATCATTCTTTTTTTATAGCATCTTTTGTTGGTGCCACTTGTCTTTCTATGCAATATTATGATCTTTTTTAAGTTCTAATTTATTTATTATTCATCCTTCCACGTGTCAAGTTTTTACTAATATGTTTAAATAGTCCATTTTTATTTTATTTTATTTAAATAACTGTCGAAGGGGGGATCTCAATTGGTGACTGAAGTAATGTGAAATATGTAAAAAATAAGAGATCCAAGATTCAAATCCCCTCGGTTGTGACATAGTTTATGGAGAGAAGGATAGGCTCTAAAGTCCTAGAGATTTACTAGTAATTACATGTCACGCAAACTGTTGGGTTCCTCTAGGATACAAAAAAAACCCAAATTGTTTTTATCCAAAACAAATTTTATATCATTTCTCTTACTTCTTTCCTTGATAGATTTTACTTTTCCTAAATTAATATTTTTAGTTGATTTTACTTAAGTATTTAGCTAAGTATCATAACAAGTCGCTCAATTCTACATCTTCTTCCTTCAATTAATATTTTTCTTCTCCACTATGGAGAGCTCATAAATTTTATATTTTAAATTAAATAGATAACTTGCATTCTTTTTATGCACACTCTTTCTTTTAGGTATTATCGCTTTAATATATAAATTCTTTGTTTCAATTTTTTTTTCGTTAATGACTTAAGTGATATTTTCTTTATGTTTATTATATGCTTTGAATAAATATTTATATTATTTTTTTTTTAATTTCTCTTTAGCTTATGTTAAGAAAGTATTACTATAGTTTCTATTTCTAGTCTTTACCCAATTTCTTAATAAAAATATATTCCTAATACTTACTCAATTTCTTATAAAAATATTTTATTTTTATGTACAGTTCAACTTTATCTATACACAACATTTATTTAAGTATTCAACTTTAGCTATACACAACATCATATCTAAATCTTTAAAGCCTTGAATAATTCAATTTCATTTCATTTTACCTTTTTGTCTCATGGGTTCCAAGCCAACTGTTCTCTCCAAGAATTATCTCGTGGAATTCAAATAGTGGCATAATTGTTTACCTTCAAGTACCTATAATTAATTAGGAGTAACTATGGTGCAATGACATAAACAATATGTCTCTTTATATGTTTACTTATTGAGAGACTAATCATTACTGAGGATTAAGGCTTTCACTTTAATCTGTGCTCCTAACTTGTACCTCATAAGTGACTCAGTCCATAGTCCAATCATTAAGGAATTATACAACCTCAACGTAAAAGTGTCTTACACTTTTAAACCCGGCCTATGGTTAGAATGCTAGCAGGTAGAATCAAGGATGATATTCAACACCTTTAAAAAAAATCAGAAATCCTTCATACAACATCATTACCCATATGCGAGTCATTTGGCAAGCATGAACCCTATGCCTTCTTCCACTAATCAATTCATTAGTATTTATAAACATATTTATCAATGACAATTTATACTCATTTACCACAAATCTTGGTTCCAAACCATAATTATTTAATCAATCTCATGTCAATGCATCATCATAGTTCCCTACCACACTTAAGAAAATATTGACAATCATCTTATTATGAAATATTATATAAACCATAATATTTAAGATTCAAATCCTCCCTAAATAAAACTAATAAAAAAATTAAAAATCATACAAATAAAAATCATCATCTAATAACATACCCTATCCAGTAATATGTATTTTTACCATACCCTAACAGGTAATATGTATTTTTACCATCTATATTATTCGTATCAAATGTCATCATCACATAGTGCAAACAATCGAATCAACACTTTCTAATGTCATAGAATTATAATACATATATCAAAGTAAAAATAAAAATAAAATGGGGTGTCACGTTTTCAAATTTTGATGCAAAATTTTGGTTAACCATGATATGTATGGATAGAAAAACGATGACAATTCTCAAAGTTTATCTACACTACAAAATTGGAGATGAGTATTTTTATGAGTTAAAATACAAGAGCGTTCAATCAAGTTTGAAAAGTGAATGAAGTTTTCAGCGTGATTTATTTAACATTTTGAGGTCATACAGAAAAATGGACCAATAGTTTATCATCTTACATTATCAACATCTTTAGAACATATGCTTGTTGTTGTTAACTTTTCTAGTTTACTTTATTACATTTCAAACTCATTACATAATATTAATTTAATTATTTTACAAGTATTAGGTGAAGGAGTTGTGATGGAAAAATTGATCCGCATTTTCGATAAACATAGTCGATAACTTAGGCATTTATTTATCAATCAAGTAAAGGTCTAGTAGAATAGCTATAGTCTTATCTTAGTGACCTAAGAGAATGAAAAGCACATGCAGCAATATTTTCTTTAATTACTATGAAACTTCGAGACGAAATTTAGTTTCAGAGGGAGTGTATTTGGTGTCCATTTTTATTTTGGCTTTTGTGGCAACCACTTAACATATTTATTATTGTTTGAGTAAATTCTAGACATTTATGATTTACACATTTCCATTATGTGATAATGACGTCCGATATTCATATTATTCATGAATAAGATATAATACTTAACAAGTATGTTAATAGAATATGATATTTCTTTGATGTTAAAATAATCTTTCATGTCTAACCTGAATGATGGTTAGTCATTTATGATTAAATATTCTTAATAGTTTCATGGGTGTGGCAGCGGAATATGATGATGCATGGACACAAAATTCATTAAATTACTTTCATATGTAACCAAGAGTAACATTAATTTAATATGATTTTTTCTTGAAAAATATGTTTATAAGATATTGGTCACTTGAATAGTGGATGTAGGTATAGGGTTTGTGCTGGTTGAACAACACATATAAGTAAAGAAAATGTACAAATTATTTCAAATTTTGTTTTAGAGGGGGTGCGACAATATCCTTAATTCCACATACTAGCACATTATTGATGGTTTTAGTGGAAGTGTAAGGGGGTTTTACATTAAAGTTGCATGATGATATAAATGCTTTCTTACAGACTCAGTGGATGGTGAGATATAACTAAAAAGCATGCATTAAAGTGAAGGTGTTAATCCTTATTAAGCACTAATTACTCAACAAAGAAAACTTTGAAGCTAACTATTATATTCCATATTACATCAATTTTCCCCTAAGAAAATTAAAAGTACTTGAAGGAAAAGAATCATGTCACTATTGGAATTATACAAGTTAATTATTGAAAGTAATAATTAGATTGAAACCTTTTGATATCCTGAGATTAAAAAAAATAAAATGAGCTTAAATTGAATTTTTAATGAAATACAAATTTAAATATGTTAATGTATACAGGTGAAAGCGAACTCTTCTTGCAAATAAAAAAAAGTTGTAAAAAATGTTTAAGAACGAGGAATAAAACTATAATAGTAATTTGTAAAATAAACCTAAAATGAATCAAAGGAATGGTTAATATAAATATTAAATATTTATATCAAACATATAATAAATCTTAAGAGAATATCGCTTTAAGTGAGAAGGAAAATATTTTATTTGAAACAAAGAATTTATATTAAAGTCATAATATTTAGGGGAAATAATGTGCATAAAAATAGTATAAGATATTTATTTAATTGAAAATATTAATTTTATGTGAATTTTTTAAGTAGAAAAATAGAAAAGGAAGCTTAATTTTAATTTGAAGTGAGAGAAGGAAATGAGAAAATTAAGAAATTTTGATCACATTTAGTTAGTTTTGAGTTTATATCAAATAGCAAACACAAATTTAGGAATAGTAAAAGTTATCAAAGGGACCACTAAGAGAAGTTATAGAAAATATGAATATATAAAATTAGTTATTTCAGTAAAATATGAAAATGAAATTATTTGAGCTTATGGGTCAACTTGACACATGACAACATGGATAAGAACAATGGAATATATATATATATTATATAAATATATATATATATATAGATTATATATATATATATATATATATATATATATATATATAATATATATATATATATATATATAATATATATATAATATATATATATATATATATATAGTTATTCTAAGAGAATAAACAAAGAAATCTTATAGACCTTAAATTTGGACGACCATCCTAGTGCTAACATTTATATTTTGTTATTAGTGTGAGCTTGTTGAGAGTTTGAGAAAGTGGTCAGAGTATGGATAGAAAATATTGAAATGTGTTTCTCCCTAATAGACTACATATCCAATATCAATATTAGGATGAGTGTTTTCCAAGTAAAAGGGAGGGTGCTATTGTGGTGGAATACTCTTCTATCATAGTTGGGTATGGAAATCTCAAAGTTGTCTTTGGAATTGTTTAAAGAAAAGTTCAACGAGCATTATATATTAGAAGAATTCATTGAAAATTAAGTTAAATGAGTCCAATTCCTTAAGAAAAGGGTTATATTAGTGCAAGAGTATGAGGCTAGATTCATGTAGCTACTCATATATGCTTCACACTTGAGCACAAAGAAACTAAGGGTGAAATTTTTTGTATGTGCTAAAGTACAATATTTCACAAAAGGTGAGGATCCTAGATGTGTTGCACCTTACATAGGGTGGTCCAACAACCTATATTTCAGAAGAGATCATCAACAATTGTCAAAGTATGCCACTGAGGTTATAGATTTGGGAGCACCGATAGTAGAAATGACGTCGACAAATAGTGGGACTAACATGGATTATCTGGAAAGTTAGAAAGGATTGGTTTGGAGAAGGAGGGCTTGCATACCAACCACCAACATAATAGTCATGATCAACAATAGAGCAATCCCAACCGACATGGCAATTTCACCCGACATAATAGGTTCACACAACATCTTAGTATTATATGGCACAATAAATTGGAAATTAGATAACTATATGTATTATGATATTGGCTTGTGTTTTGTTAAGATACATGACCATTCATTCAATATATATTTATCAATTATAAGTCAAATATTTTATTTGATAAATTTAGTGAAAAAAAAAATATCGAAAGTGTTTTCATGAGCATATTAATGAATTTGTTATAAACTTATTATAACTTCAAAATATATATTATAATACAACCTTCTTATCCTTTTAACTTGTTGCAAGTGTTTTAATTTATGAATATTCTTTTACAATTATTCCTTTATAGAAATAAAACCTCAAAGAAAAATAAAATCTCATTTTTTCTTAAATTTTAGTAAATTTTAAATTTCTCTCATTAATGTTAATAATGATAATTACTAATAAAATAAATAATCTAAAATTTATACAAATAAAATTTCACAAAACCATTAAATTTATAAATATACAAAAACAAAACTTATTTGTTAAATTTCACAATATTATATATTAATAGTTTATTAAAAAATTGTAAATAACTTATAAAGACACCTATCTCACTAACTAATTTGTTTAATGAAATCAATATCACTCATGTTAAATAACTAACTAATTTTTTTTTATGAAAAAATATCACTCATGTTTAAATAACCACCAAAGTTTGACTTAAAAATGCAATAGTATATTCCAAGTAGGATATTTTTTAAAATATAAAGAATTTAAATATGTTAATTTTTTTTCATTTATATTGTTGACACCTAATATTTGGGATTAGGAAATTTATGTAAATAATGTAAATAGAAAATAAGGAACTTAAGAATATGAAGAGACACTAGGATGTGAAGCCCAAGAGCCTCTCTCTCCATGTATATATCGATGAGCAATCTTAATGCAAAAACATAATTAACATAGAGGAGTTACCTCCTTGCATGAAATGGTATCAGAGCTAGCTACATTTTTAGCTTTTCTTTCCTTGTAACTCCCTTTTGTCATTTCCGCAGTCCTCCCCATTTATGCAGTCTACCATATTCCTTTTCCTTTTGTATTTTTGTTAGTTTTTTTGAATACACATCTATGGCATTTTTGGTTCTCCTCCTCACACAAAAATCAACACTCCAATACCCTCCATCATCCGGTGCTTGTCCTCTTCTGCATATTCACATTCGACAATCACGCAAGGTTAAATGATGTCTTGAATGTTTATTTCTCTCCTCCCAGAGTGGCGATCGCAATTTGGATCTTGAATGTATATTGCTTTCCTCCCAATTCGTGACACATTTTGTTGTTAGTGGAAGCGCTATTGATTTGAGGATTTGGAGTGTTAGTGCAAGTGTTATTGGATTCTCTATCAATTGGAAGCAATGTGGATTTATGGCTGGAAACACTATTGGAATTTCCCTCGCAACACTGCACACATTGGGACTACAATACCATTGTTGGCTCCGGTCCTCATGTCACGATTTACCATACTTTGTCGCTGCCACTCCTCTCGCAGTGTAACCTAGTCCACCCTCCTCCCCAGTGAGACGTAGACTATCGGTATCCTCCCTTTGGTGCCCATTCCTTCCATCATGACTAGTGTTGCGTGGTAACACAACGTCTTTGATATCACCTCGGTAATACACACTAGTTACCACCATGCTCAAACTCCTCCCACAATCCATAGTCCACCTCCTACATTGGGCCCCCAGTCCACTGCGCTCAAACCCCTCCCATACGCTTCCATAACACAATCTTTTGTGTGCTACATACCTCCCTCCCACTCTTGGTTTGGTGATATGATGTCATAAATCCTCTCTTGGTTTTTAACTGTGATACAATTCCTCCCTCTCATACCACCATCCGATCAACACTGATTATAGATTGACCCTCCTCCATATACACCTTCCCATAAAGCCCCCCCCACGCCCATATAACACTCCCCCATATACTCCCTACACCAATAATACTTTTGTTCTATACATATTACATTGCAATTTTGACACGAGAAGTGTATTTTTTTCCACCATAACTGCATTTTTTTTGCCCCCACAACTACAATTTTTTTATATATTAGCAGTAGAGTACAATTTTACATGCATTCATTGGTATCTATTGTTGGAGTAGTTTTCTATGGAAAAGAGAACTATCCTGAATGATCACGGAAGATAAAACACACTCTCATTTTTAATGAGTTGTGGAGAGGAATTTGTGAAGGAGAAGGAGAACATGAGCTTGTAGATCCCACCTCAGATAAGGAGATCACCATTTGGGAAAACAAGAATAGCAAGGCCTATGCCTTGATTGCAACATCTATAAATGAAGAGGTGATTCACCATATTTCACAATTTTTAAATTTTTTTGAAGCCATATAGAAGTTGAAGGAACTCTATGACTAACTCTCTAAACTTGAAGTTGTCCAATTGATGATTAAATTGTTCAGTCTTGAATTGAAAAATGATGATTGTCTTGCTTTAGCATATGAAGTAAGATATATTATGAATGACATCAAAACTGCTCATGTTCAAATATAAATTCTTCTTATATCTTATGTCAAGGCACTATATCCCACTTATTCAAATTATATTGAGTCATTGCAAGAAAGTGAAAACATCAAGGAGATTACATTTGACTTCCTTTAGAAGAAATTTGTTGAGAGAGAGAAGGATTTTGGGAAGAAGAAAACTCCCCAGTCTTTTGAAGAAGTTGTGTGTCTTTCACATAAAGAGAAGAATCATGCAAAATATTATTCTAGAGGAAGAGTTGGCCAAAGAGGTAGGGGAAGAAGAAATCTTAGAGGCAGGGTGGGCGGACATTCATGAGGAGAAAAGTATGATCTTCAGTGCATACATTGCAATAGATATGTTCATGATGCATCCACATGTAAGTTGCCTTAGGATAGAATTGAGCAAGAAATAAATGAATCCAAAGGTAAAACAAATGACAAAGAGAAAGGTAAACCACCTGAGTCCGCTCGTTATGTTCTGGTACATTGCAAGATTGGAGTAAATGAAGACTTGTTCAATGCTTCACATGCTTCATGGAAAGATGATTGGTTTCTTGATCTAGGAGAAACTTTCCACATGAATTTTAGGATAATTTTTTTTGAATAATTCACTGACACTATTGATGGAACAGTATATTTTGTAAATAAGTAAAAACTCAAGCCATCAGGGGTTGGCACCATTAGGCTTAAATTGTCTGGTCTTCCAAAGTTTCTTCTACATGATGTTCTATACCTCCTGGAGTTGAGGATAAACTCTCTCTCTTTGGTCTAAATCTGCTATCAAGGACAATGAATTCATATATTTAATGGCAAGGTCGAGATCAGAAAAGCATCAGATCACTCACTTGGTATGATGGGGAAAGAAGAAGAAAGACTTCTGAAGCTACAAGGTACTTTTACTTGTGCACAAAACTTCTCATACAACTCTAACTATCATGAAGGTGCATTTCCATCAAGTCTTTTATGGCATGCTAGATTTTAACACTTGAATTATGACCACCTTCACTTGTTGAAGAAAAATGGTGTTACTAGTTCACCTACAATTCCTAGGAAACTTAAGCAATGTGATGATTGTATTCTAGGAAAGCATAGCAAACAATATTTTCATGATTCACATTTCAGAGCACATAAAAACTTGAACATATTCATGTAGACTTATGTGGCCCAATTCTCGTTCATCCAAAAATGGAAATAAATATATGATGACATTTATTGATGATTACACTTGAATGTGTTGGGTTTATTTATTGAAGAAAAAATATGATGCTTTTCAAACATTCAAGAACTTTCATGCACGGATGGAAAATGATGCACAATCTCATATTGGCTCTATTCACACTGATAATGGAAAAGAATACACTTCAAATGAATTTGAAAGTTATCTTAGCGGTCATGAGATCAAACATAAAACAATTGTGCCTTATAATCCCCAATAGAATGGAGTAGAAGAATGAATGAACAAGACGGTCTTAAATATGGAACGTTCCATGATTTTTTTCAAGATTTTAAAATTGATGTTTTGGGCTGATGTAGTTCTATGTGTTGTGTATGTAAAGAATAAGTGTCAATCTAATTCTATTAGAAAAAATAATCCTTATGAAATGTGGTATGGCTACATTCCTTCGGTAAAGCATCTCAAGGTCTTTGGTTCCACTTATTATGCCTTGATACCTAAGGAAAAAAGAAACAAACTTGGTGCATTGAGTCGTAAGTGTATCTTCTTGGGGTATTCAAATACCTCCAAAGCACACCATCTCTATGATGAAGTTAATAAGAATTTTGTTGTATATAGAGATTTGATCTTTCTTGAATATTCCAAGGTTTACAATGTTGTTGAGTGGCAACTTGATCTCTTAGATAGGTTCAGACATGCAAATTAATTTCAAGAATTTTAAAATTAGATTCCACATCTCTCATGGAGGATTCTGATAGTAGACCAATCTATGGAACATTCTTCTGAAGCACTCTCTCCCCCATGTGAAGCTTCAACCAATGATGACACATTGAGTGATCTAACTGACATAATTGGGAGAATAAATCTTGATTCAGTTCCAATTCAGTTAACTGAGAAACCTGGGCCATCTTAGAAATTTCCTCCAAAATGGCTAACTAAGACACTTGAAAGTGTTCATCTTTATGAGGTTGGAAAGATAGGAATAAGAAATTCAACTAGGAAAAATGGACGTGATGTAGATGATTATGATTCACCTGTTGATATGGATTTTTCTTATGATTGTGAATTGAATTTTTCTACAGATTTCGAGCCAACTTCCTTCAAACAAGTCACTTCTCATGATTAATGGAAATAAGCGATGCAGAAAGAATATGATGCCTTGATAAAGAATGACACTCGGAAGCTAGTTTATCCTCCATTGGGAACCAAACCAATTAGATGCATGTGGGTCTACATGAACAAGTATAAAGTTGATGGCTCACTTGACAAGCACAAATACAGGCTTGTGGCAAAAGGTTTTGCACAGAAGGAAGGGGTTGATTATGAGGAGACTTTTCCCCCACAAAAAAATGGGCTACTCTCTGGACACTCTTTTCCTTTGAAGCTTAGAACGGTTGGAAAGTCCAACAAATGGATATAAAAATTGCTTTGTTGATGGAGATATGAAAGATAATGTTTTTATGTCCCAAAGAGAAGGATTTTTTTTGAAGGGCCAAGAACACAAAGTATGCAAGCTTATGAAATCCTTGTATGGCATCAAGTAAGCACCTGAGACTATCATGAAAATTTAACTGAGAATATTCTGAAACTCAACTTCAAACATTATGATCTTGATGATGTAAATTTTTTTGTCAAGAAAGTTGGCAAAATAGTTTTATAACTTATGGTGTATGTAGATGATCTTTTGATCATAGGGAATAATGAGAGCTACATTGCATCCATAAAGAATGAATTGAGGAAAGGTTTTGAAATGTCTGACTTGCGCTATGTTCACTGCTATATTGGTATTGAAGTAACTCAACATCCGAAGTTTATATTACTCTCTCATAAGAAGTAAACTGGAGATCTATTGAACAAGTTTAGCAAGGCTGAATGAAATCCTTTGACTACTCCAATGGAACAAAACTTGAAGTTCACATCCATTGAAGGAAAGCAATTTGAGGATGCAAAAAATTATAGACAAATTGTAAGAAATCTCAACTACCTGACTACTACTAGACAGAACAATTCATTTGCTCTTGGAATCCTCTCCAGGTTTATGCAAAAGCCTTGTGACGAACATTTGTTCGCTTCAAAAAGAGTTCTAAAGTAATTGAAGGGAACTAAAGACTTTGGACTTAGGTATACACATGTGGGTGACTTAAACTTGATTGGATACTCTGATTCATACTTCAATGGAGACAAAGAAACTGGGGTATCTACTTCAGGTTATGCCAAGAGTCTTAGATCGAGAGTTGTCTCCTTGAGATCACACAAACAATAAACACTTCTACAATAAATCTGGCCAATGACCCAAAGTTCCATAATCAAATGAAACACATCAATACAAAATACCATCTGATTCGACATCATGTTGAGGCCAAGACAATCCATGTACATCATTGTTCCACAAATGAGAAAAATGTAGACATCTCCACGCAAGCGCTTGGAAGAGAAAAATTTGAAAGATTCATAATGATGCTTGGACTTACCAAAATCCATTCAGATTAAGGGGGGAATGTTGATGCCTAATCTTCGGGATTAGGAAATTCATGTAAATAATGTGAATAAAAAATAAGGAAATTAGGAATATGAAGAAACACTGGAAGGTGAAGCCGAAGAGTATCTTCGTCCATGTATATATCCATGAGCAACCTTAATACAAAAACATAATTAGGATTGAGGAGTTACCCTGACCTGACATTTATAAATAAATAGTGAATCAAAAACTTAAACACATCTCTAAACAAATTGTCTAACCTGATTTAATAGTTTTATATTTTTTGTATTGTGTCAAGAGATGTTGTAGAACCTAGTAGAGGGTATATGTGTAGGTGTAATGTATGTTTTTAAACAATTTTTTGGGCCGAGAGGCACTCTACAACCCAATATAGGGTAGATGTGTAGGTGTAATGTAAATATGTAAACAAGCCCAACCCAGTATAGGGTAGATGTGTAGGTGTAATGTAAGTATGTAAACAAACCCAGTATACGGTAGATTTCTAGGTGTAATATAAGTATGTAAATAATTTTAAATTTGGGCTAATTAAAAAAAAAAAAGGTTAAAAGTGATATCACGGATGAGTGTAAACATTTAAATGTTCATTAAATAAAAAGTTAAAAGTACTAAATAAAAAGGTTAAAGTAATATAAATTGGATGAGTGTAAACATTCAAATGTTTACTCAATTAATACTAAAAAGTTAAAAGTACTAAGAAAAGTAAAATCCAACTTGTTATAATTTGATTTTGTTAATTAACATGTGAATAGGATTTGCTAAAATGTCATGGGCCAATACCATGGCTTATCATCACCACATGTCCATAAACCCTAACTTATTTCACAATTAAAATATTTTATATCAATATGACAATATTCTTAACCATGGATATTCACCCCCACTTTATCGTGGATATTATTAACTTGTAAATAGACTTTGTTACAATACCATGGGCCAATAGCATTGCTTATCAATACCGCATTCCCAAAAAACATAACTTATTTCATAATCGAAATATTTTATAACAATATGCCAAGATTATTAACCATGGATATTCACCCCTACTTTATCATGGATATTATTAACTTGTAAGTAGGCTTTGCTACGATACCATGGGCCAATAACATGGCTTATCAATACCATATGCCAAAAAACATAACTTATTTCACACTCAAAATTTATATAACAATATGACAAGATTCTTAACCATCACATCCACTTTATCATGGATATTATTAACTTGTAAATATGATTTGTTATGGGCCAATACCATGGCTTATCAATACGACATGCCCAAAACTCATAACATATTTCACAATTAAAATATTTTATAACAATGTGACAAGATTCTTAACCATGGATGTTCACCCCCACTTTACAATGTATATTATTAACTTGTAAATAGGCTTCGTTATAATACCATGGGATGGATAATCATGGTTTATCTATACCACATGCCCAAAAACCATAAATTATTTCACAGTCAAAATATTTATAAATGTTTTTAGTTTAATTTAATTTTATACGATTTTTTTAAATTAAATATAAAATGAAAAATGTTATAATTACTTTTCATATATATCTAAACCCCTTGTCCTCACAACTACTAAAAATATTGTCATAGAAATTAAATCAAGGTTTTAATAAAACTAAAATGAGAATACTTTTATAGATAAAGATGTGGAATTTATATAAATATAAATAATATTATTAAGAACCAACATAGATCCATAGTAACTAAGTAACCAAGGGATGAGAGCAATAAAAATGACTTACAATAATAGTGGAAAGATAGTGCATGATTCTTTTAAGTTTTTCATTATTATATTTAATTTTACATGATTGATCCAAAATATACGTTTGGTATTTTACAACCAGTTGAGTTTTTTTCATTTAGGAACTTTCTTAAACACTATACAATGGGGTCAAAATTAAGAGGGGGTTGTGGAGAGGGAGAGGAAGGGAGATAATGATAGACTTGATGGTTGCAGAGAGAGAGAGAAAGAGAGAGTGTGTGTGATGGGGGGAGAGAGAAGAAGGAAGAGACAAACAAGGGGAGAGAGAGAGAGAGAGAGAGAGAGAGAGACAGAGAGACAGAGAGAGATAGATATTGATGGGGGATAGAGAGGAAGGAAGATACAAAGGAGGCGAGAGAGAGAGAGAGAGAGAGAGAGAGGAAGGAAGAGATAAAGGATGGGAAAGAGGGAAGGAGAGAGGGACAGAGATAGAGATGGATTTGGATGGGGAGAGAGAGGGAGGAAAGAACAAAGACATATAGGGATAACCTCGGAGAGAGAGGGGGTGTGTCAAGGGAGAGGCAGAGAGATACCGAGGGAGAAAGGAGAGGAGAGAATAGAGAGAAGAGGAGTGGAGAGATATAGGGAGAGAAGGGGAAGAGAGAGAGAAGAAGAGAGGGAGGGAGATAGTGAAAGAGTTGGAGGGAAGAGAGAGAGAGCGAGACTGGGGGGAGAAATAGAGGGAGGTGGGAGAGAAAGGGAGAGAGAGGAAGGACAAGAGAGGAAGGAAGAGAGAGATGACTCAAGAGAGAGAATTGGAGAGAGAGGGAGATATGGAGTTGGAGGGGAAGAGAGAGGGAAGGAAGAAGAAAGGCATATAGCAAGAAAGGTGGAGGGAGAGAGGGAATGATAAAGGAGAGATGGAGAGAGAGAGGAGAGTGGGAGCAAAGAGAGAGAGGAGAGAGAGAGTGAGAAAAGGGGAAGAGAGAGAGGGAGAGCAGGAGAAGAGAGAGATAGGGAAAGGTAGAGGGAGGCAGAGAGATAAATAAATATGGAGAGAGAGAGTGTATGTTTGGGGGTTGAGATAGAAAGAGGGAATAAGAAAAAAACAATTAGATACAAATATAGGTATTATATAACCAACCTAGATCCATATTAACCCCATATCTATCAAACATTGAGAGAGATAAAATCTTTGGATTGCAAACATTTCCTCAAGTTTTACACTCAAAAATGTGGTTTACAGCTCATTAGATTTGATCCCTCTCAGTGCTTGATAGATCTGGGGTTAAGATGGATCTGAACTAGTTTATAAAAGAGGAGATTTCATACCTTTAATTTGATGACTAATTTATTTCTAACTTTAAAAATAAATTAAAATTATTATAATAAAATTAAAATTATTTTAATAATAAAAATTAATAATTTGAAGAATATACTACACATAAATATTTTTCATAAAGCATGAAAAATATTTACACCTCCTTCAACTTTTCCTAGGAAAATCCAATTCTTCAAAGGAGTTTTAAGAGCTCCATGATCCATTCCTCCAGAGAAAGTCTATGGAAAAAAAAAGTGGGTTTATTAGCAATATTTTAACTTTTTGCAAATCAATGGTTTTACAAAATTTTGTAAGGGTCTTAAGGGTCAACATTAAAATTCAAAGGTGAGACTTCATGTGAATTTGAACAAGATAGTGGATGAAAAAAGGAAAGTGTAATGAGAAAGAAATCCATCAAATGAAAAAAGTGAAGTGTAGTGGATGTAAAAGAAGAAATGTAATAGGAGAAAAAGATTGTTAGGAAATAACTTTCTTTAATTTTAAGCGAATATATTAAGAAGCATGAAATTTCAGAATAAACTATTAAAATGTATGAACTAGTATATATGGCATAAATGGTTTTGATAAGCAAGGTAGTGTATTTATGATATATAAATAAAAATTTAAAACTTTGAATGTGTGACAATTTATAGTATTAAAATGTATGAACTAGTATCTATGGCACAAATAATTTTGATAAGCAAGGTAGCGTAAAGATGATTTAGAAATAAAAAATTAAAAACTAGGTAGGGTTGGCCCCAACTTAGGCTCAGTCTAGTTCAAAAATAAATAAATAAATAAACATAAATCATCTTGTTAGTGTTACTACATTTATATGCAAATATTTTTTTTGTAATCTAATTAACAATAATACAAACAATAAAATTAAAACGTATTTATTTTATTAAAAAATTAATATTTTTATAAATTTTAACCAATTATTTTAATTACTAAATATGATATATTTTCAATTGGTTAAATTTATAGAAGTTTATAGAAGTTTATTAACATTATTTATTTTAAAAAGTATCATTTTTTTAAGGAAATGGGGAGTTTAAATTGATTCAACTAGAAAACAAGCCAACAGTTTTACATTGAGAGAAAAATGTATATCTTCATTGTTTTAGAATTTCACAAAAAAATCCTTCTTCTACCTAGCTAATTACTATCTAAACTCCTAGAATAATTTATTTTATAGAGTCTCTAGGAGACTCAATTATACACTATATAGTTGCAGAGCATATAAACTAGAAAAATTAATCATTACCATCTTGCCCATGCTTAGAATTTCCTTCTTCTTCTAGCTAAACAATGTCCTAATGATGGGGAGGATCCTCATGCATAGGTTGTTCTAGAAGTTCCTCCTGGTGGTGCCCTTCTTGAGCACTTCGAGTTGAGACATCCTTGGATGTCATTTCTGTAGTGAGTTCAATGTGTTCCAGATTGAAGGAAATTCTTATCGATATTCATCTGCACGTGGTCTACATGAGCCTTCAATGAGTCAAGTTGTTGACAAATCAATGTGAAATGGGAGGGTGCCTCTGAGGCAACCTTGTCACCTTGGTCAGATATCACGGATGCCAAAAATGAAAGACTCAACTCCAGATGAACCTTTGGGTCTATGCCTCTTTGTAGCTGATGAGCACTCCATCATAGATAAATTTCTGGAATTCCAATGTCTTAACGAGATTTATGGAACCAATAGTCTCAGTTTATAAGCCATCTCTCCTCGCCTGAATCTACCTCCAATAATCTACTCGCATTCAATTCCTTCTTCCCGATTCTGCAATTTCCTGATAATATTTTTCATCACAAAGTCACCTCAGCTACACACAGGCTCAAACAAGATTAAGGCATTGAAGTCTTGTTGCTTGCGAACTAGCATAGTTGTAGCACAATATATAGAAAACAACAACAAAATACTCAACCGGGAAAAGAGATTGGGGCCTTCGTCCTCAATTTAACAACTAGAGTGAACTTTGTTGTAATACAATAAGATATAATATGGATGGATTTATCTTCCACCTCGATGAGAAAACAAAGATATCATATGCACGGGGCTTGGTTTTCCTACTGAAAATTATGTAGAATATTTGGCTCTTTGACGGGGGCTAGAAATAACCATTGCAAGAAGAATTCCTAGATTGACGGTCTTTTGGGATTCCATGATATTCATCTAATAGGTGAAAAAACTTAAGGAAAAATGCATCCTCCTTATCCCACCTATATTGCAAATAATTTCATTACAATTGAGGAACCTTGAAATAATTGAGTTTTACTATGTTAAATTAAAATTGAATACAATGGAACACATGTTGGCTAATAAAGGTGCAAATATAAAGCAGGGTATGATGGATCAAGATATTAGTTCAATAATAATTAATCTATTACCAGGAAAAGTGACATCACATTCCACGAAAGCCATGATGCATATAAATTAGTAAACAACAAAAGGAGATTTCATTGGAACATTGGGTGGCATCAAATGCATCCTTGCCCAGCAATGCTATATCAAGAGAAACATGAACGGAAGTCCATCAATATCGATGATCATGAATTGAAAAGCCCACTCTTTAATAGTGTTTAAAATAGAAACAAGAAATGTTAAAAATAACATCAAGAAAGATCCTGATTTAATTTGGTCCGTGAATTAAATTGGGAATAAGATTGTAATTCCACATCTCATGACATTTTGAATTAGTTAACTAAGTTAATTTGACTTAGTTGGCATAGTTAATTTGAGTTGTGGTTCTAACTAGAGTCATGTACAATGTCTCCTACAATTAGGAGCTCTGGTTGAGTTTATTCTAAGCTGTAATTAATTAATTTAGTCTAACTGAGTTAAAGTTAGTTAAACTAGTATCAACTGATAGAGGAACTAGTGGGAGGTCTAGTAGTGTGGTGCTGCATGCAATCCAGTGGGGCGTCGTCTATAGTCGAGTGTGGTCCTGCCTGAAGTGTAGTGTGTTGTTGCCTGAAGTGCAGTGTGGTGTTGCCTCAAGTGCAATGTTGTGTTGCATGAAGCACAATGTGGTGCTTCCTGAAGCATAGTGTGGTTCTTCCTATAGTGATCAGCCAGTGAATTGAAGATTCACTCATAGTTAACTCCTGCACGTTATATCAGAGAAAGACCCAGTTGAGATTGTAGTTTAGGGACAATCTACTATCAGTTGTATAACCATCTAAATTGTGCAAATTGTGCATGCAGTCAGAGGAATTCGTATGAGGATTGCACAATTAATAATTGAGGAATTTCCCCATTAAATAGGGGTAATTCCTTGAGGAAAAACACAAGGAAGTAGGAGCTTGGAAGGCTAGGAAATTATCTAAGTGTTGGCCAAAGTCAACCTATGAAGTAATGTGACAGATAAAGAGAGTGTAGAGGTTGCTCGGGCGTGAGAAAAGCATTGTAATCTCTCATATTTTCTGACTAATGCAATATACAGATTGCAGGGGTTTTTAGTTGTGGCTTTCCCAAGGAAATCATTGTGTAAGGTGTTGATTGAATTATTTGTCTTTTATTCTTCATGATTTCTTGATTTATTAATGGTTTGTTGATGAGTAGAGTAGACTCAAGTCTTTTGTTTTAACATATTACATTAGCATTTTGAATCTACAAGGAATTTCTACAAATAACACCTTTCCATCATAAATACATGACACCATAATACAGGACATTTGGAGGATCGAAAATATTTAGAAACATTAGAAAAGGAGTTTGAAGGGAGTAAACTTAATTGACTTTCTTGGGATTTCACAAATGCACTATGGAGTTTCATGGAGGAAACCTGAAGAGATACTAGGGTATTAGTCGGTGAGGAATGTTTAGATGACTCCACGAATGTGACAAGATAGGTTTTAATTGCTATTGAATGGTCACCTCAACTGAGGAGAGTTGGAATACAAGTTTAGTTAATTTATAAAAGGTCGAAGGTTTTGTCACAATTGCATAGCCTAGGAGGAGCTAACAGAAAACAAGAAATACTAGTTGTAATTGTAGAACTTGGGACGGGGAAGAGAATGGAGATACATATGAAGACTCTTCAATTTAGGAAGCAAGAAAAAATGAATCAACAATTGGATCACTTAACAAAGACAATGAAGTATATCCTAACCTTGCTTAATAGACAAAGTGAAATGGAGGCAAAGGAGAATCAGACACGATTGACTTTACTAGATAAAAAATCCAAGATGTTGCAAAGGAAATATGAGGAACTACAAATAATTTTGCAAGAAGAGTTGGAAATACTAGATCTAAGGTTGAAAAGGTTACAGCCAAATACCAACAAAGGAACAATGGATCCTTCTGCAGGCATAAACTACACTAAGAATGGAGAATCGTAGGTTGCACTTGTTCAAGCATAGTAGGATAAGAGGAAAGTGGATGCCTTGGAAAATAATAATTCTAAAGCTGGGCCATCTAATATAGGATAGACAATATGTTTTTCTCGGATTTATGTATTGTAAATGTATTTTATCTTTAGGCGTTTTTTTTTAACTTCTTAGGAGATATCAATAGAAATACATAATAAATAGAAAGAGCAGGAGGAGAAAATAATATATAGTTATTGGAAATGTAGGTACTATGAAGTAGTTGAAAAAGTCAAATTGAAAATATAAGATTTTACAGTTTTCGTATAAAAGAAAAAAAAATCTATTCACTCTAACAATATTAATGATATTAACATTAAAATGCACACATGTTGATAGAGTGTACTTTGGTCTTCTCTTAACCAATGATCAACAATGGCATATCATCGAGCCATAGATTATTGTTCGTTACAAGAATAATTAGGGTTACAATAATATAAGACTACAGTTATAAAAACAAAAAATTATGGCTAAAAAAAGAAGTTTCAATGTTAATTGAAACTTATTCACTTAGTTGAATAATTAACTTAAGCTTATAAATATTAAAACCTTAATATTAAACCCCAATACTAAGTTAAAACTCAATATTGTAATCCTAATAATAACATATATAATTATTATAATTAATATTAATACGAAATCCTTACCATACACCTAATAATTATTATTGTTGTTAATATATGTCTATTGACATACATCAACTACATTTACTAATGTAGTGTGCATGTGTTTGATATGAGCCTACAATATATATGAGCCATATTTACTAAAACGATTATACTAATTAATAATTAGTCTTATAATTATGAGTTGTAAGTAATTTTTTATTTTATTTTAAATTTAAATATAAATTTAAATAACGAATCAACACCTCAATAATAGAGTAAAATAAATGGATTAATGTTTCATCACCAAACATAGTTCCAACGAATCAACATAATGAATAATATGCTAAAATAAATTTTTGAGTCAACCGATATGAAAGGGTTGCAAAACGGTTATTACTTTTTTTCACTACAACGAAACAGTCATATATGACAACATTCAAAATCCAATATATTTAATTTAATTATTTGAATATAAAATAAAATAGAAGTATTTTCAACAATCCTGAAGTCTTGTTCTCTAGCATATGTTACTTATGCATACATTGCTATTTAGAAACACCAAGATAGGATGGAAATATCTTGGAGGATATGAAATGATTCATTTTCTCACGCTACATTCGTGATATATAAAAACAAAACAGGGAGCACCCACATTGTTTGGATATATAACTGACTAAACAAAGAAATGAGCTCTTACTTGAATTGGATGCATGTGAATTGGAATATCACTATCAATTAGTGAGTTAATTAAATCTAATTAGAGAGAATATCTCAACCTACCTGAGTGTTACATCAATCTATTTACGCACCAAAATTTAACAGATTGCTTAGGCACATATTAATTATAATACATCAATATTTAAACATCAATGATGGTGTGCAGTAGTGAACACTGGTTGTCATAACAATCGTAATTGATTTTCTCCAAATTACTAACTATTCTCGCTCAGTATTGATGCTTGCCTTCAAGAAATGTTCCTGAGACTAATGAAGAACTCATGGTTAAAACATTAACAGTCGATCCAAACTTCCAATTTTAATCCATCATTAACTCATAATTAAAACATTGACCGTCGATCCACACTTAGACTTTTAATAAATAATTAACTCAGGAAAACTATCACAATAATTTTAGTACCGTGTAAATAAGGTTATATTGAAATGAGTACAATTCTAGAAACATACAGTTGTAGCGTTCCATTTTTCAGAGCTTAAAATAATTTAGAGTAATCAAGGAGCTATAAATGTAATCATAATTTGGCCATAACAACAATGAACTGTCATACGTAGTGGTATAATAATCTGTTTTCCAAGAAATCAGAGACTAGCTATATCCACTCATGGAAATTTTTCGGACTTCGATTTTTTTGGCGCATTTTTGGCATTGCGACCCTCGTGCACATTTATTGAAGAACAAAAAAAAGGTGAAAACAAAAACCCTAATTGTATTGCACAATATAACCAACTAGGCAATAACGAAACTGGCAATTTGACGCATAACGAAAACCAACTAGGCATCAAGGATTTGAGAATTTAGAGGTACAAAGTCAGAGAATGCTTCCAGAAGACCTCTATTTCAATATAGATTGTGCTGGTGCTATTGGAAAAAAGGGAGAGCAGATAAATTTAACA